>JAWQUT010000421.1:291649-305048 GCA_033807755.1 Ellobium chinense | reverse complement strand
GGGAAACAGACCAGATATAAAACATAATATCTTTTAGTGAAATGCGAAATTTAATTCTGAAATAGTGTAGACCAAATGTTGTTTTATGGAGTGGAAATATGCATGTATACTAAATAATTCTACATGCCACATGAAACATGCAGAATACGCTAAAAATTCAGATTGGTGGATAACGCGTTTTGTCATGCAACCCTTAATTACCACATACAATGAGTTTGTTAGCAGGAAGACAGGTAACACCCCATAGTATCTCTAAACACAGACTCTCTCTCTCTCTCTCTCTCTCTCTCTCTCTCTCTCTCTTTCTCTCTCTCTCTGCTCTCCTCTCCTCTCCCCTCTCCACGCCCCAACTGCCGATTTCCATCTCAGTGTAAATGTCCAAACACGAATACTCATTTTCTGGTCCTTACTCTCGAGTAATTTGGCCATGTTCCCCTCTGAAGTCAGTATAGCCTTTAACTCTCAGACCAGACTGATACCCGGGAAGACGAGTGAATAGATAATTGAATGAAACACAAGAACCGGGGAATCAGTCAATCCCTGGAAGATTATTAGCTAGTCGGCTAGTCTATCGACCGACAACCGACAGAATCTGGTTTTGGTCATCTGTGAAGAGTGGGCGCATCGATACCTCAGTATCGATATATCGATGTTTTATTATATCGTCACGCTCATTCTACATTTACCGAAGTCATTTTTTTTTTTGAATGATAAAAATTATTTATATTACTCTGATCTTCCAGTTACCTTCCCTTTTCTATTAAAACAGATGTAGAGTTTGACTCGTTATTATATCCCAGTTTTACTAGTTACAGACCTGCAATGGGATTGGACCTTTTTTCCTCTATGGGCTATATTAACATTGTGAGCTGCCCTCTGAACCCATAGTCTTTAGCTTTCACCCAGACCCATACCAGATTGGAGCTCATTATGTAGCCCAAATTTTAAGACTGACCCAACCCTAGCAAGCCCATTGAAATTTTGAGCTTGGTGGCTATTTGTAAACAGAACCTACATTTTTCGCTGGTCAACGCCAAACCCCTCTTCTTCCGCCTGAGCACACCCTTGACCTGGCAGTTCCAGCCCAGGGCTAAATAGTGCCTGGCAAAATAAAAGTTAAATGGACACAGATTCCCATGATATCAAAATTTCACCCCTGGAGCCCTTATTACTGGAAGCAGGGCATGCCAAAAGAGGGAATAGGGGGATGAAATATAACCCCTTAGTAGTAGGACCCAATAGTGAAAGTACAATTACAATAGTGAAAGTAGACTTACAGACCTGTAACCTACAGGCTAACCCACAAATGTCTCATTCTGTTGCTTTGATGAGAACGCTTAGTTTCTCAAAACCTTAAAAAAAAATCAAACAACTCGAATATGGATTGAGCGTGACGACATGTTGAATATACATTGAACTGGTTACAAAGTTCTTGTTTCTTACGGGGATATTTCACCTCTCGTGTGCAATACTCTGACAAAAGCCACTCTGACTGAAAGGCGGATTTTGACGCCTTTAGGCTGCCAGTAAAGTTATGCATGTTGTTTCAAATCCTTCGATTTCTAGCTTCAGTACTTTCGTGGTACGATAGGAAAGATCGATGTATTCCGTATGTTTAAAAGACTCAAAATAATCACCGATTGGGGCACATGTCAGAGTATTGCAAAATATTGCAAACTATCACTAACAAGAAAGCCAGGGCTCTTTTCCGCCATGGGCTAATGTCGGACATTTGCGGTCTCTACTCTTTCCCGATTCCTCCCCATTTTATTTCAGATTTTCGTAAAAGTTTCCATATCCTTCACCAAATCACCAGGCCCATCTTGCTTTGACTACATTTGTTGAAAAATCATGAAGAGTGGCAATCTTCACAGCTGGGCCCTTCAATATTTTCAAATCTTGGCCCTGTACTGCGGAGGAGGGGATGGGTGGAGAAGGAGGGGGGGTATCTTGATTAAGGAATGAACCTAGGATCGGGTCGCAGGGGTGGGGAGGAGGGGGGAGAGTTAGGGGCAATGCCTCCTCTGTTCATTGTCTGGAACTTTAGTTTTGGGGCTTGTCCCTGTCTTGTGTGTCTCGGCATCCCGCCAGTGTGTCGCCTGCCCGGTCTGTCTGGCGAGCTGTGGGCTAGGGCCTGCCAGCACTGGTGATGAATAGGGGTTTAAACAAGAGTCTGGGACATGGTGGGTGGTTGTGGAGAGTAGTTGGTCTTCAATGAGGTGCTGGGTCGATGCCGTATTTTAGGTATCGATACGATGACGAGTATATTAGTTTCTGGATGTCGATTCTGATATCAAGTATGTCACTTCGTGTGTCATGATTGCGGTCAGGGAACAGGAAACAGCAAAGTTTATTTTAACCAATTGTACATACATAATACAAAAAATGGTACATCGCAGACACTAGTGACAGGAGATAACAATGATAACAATAAGAGTATACAACAATATCAATAAATCTGATGGAAATAATATTCAGACAATAATTGAGTAAAGTGGAACAGACACACGACAAAGTTAGTCATACTTTTATTACATCAAATACATGGTCTGAAGTCGAATTTTTGTCAGGACATCACAAAATATTACATTGTGGTAGGGCATGATGCAAAATGCAGACTGATTTTTACGACATTCGAATTTGAACAGCATGTGCCGATTCTTGTTAGGGGTGTGAACATTACAACATAATTGTAATGAGGAAATAGCTGAAAATTGCATGTGCCAGCTGTTTAGGGGCAGGTTGCTGTTGTTCATCGAAGTCACAGCAAGTACTGTAACACTGACAAAATTGTGATCCTGATCCTTTAATTCTGCACTGAACAGACAACGTGTTTTATAAAATGGCATTATTTCTTAGGCCCAGTTCACACAAAGCTAAAAAATGTGCAAGAGCAGCTAGAAACCTTCAGACACAATATCTTTGTTTTGGGGTGGTTGACCCAATGGAAAGATGGTCACGCAGAACTTTTACTTTTTGTAGGAGACTGATTTACAAGTGTTTCGGGGGAAAAAAAAACTAGTCGACACAAAAAAGAAGACAATAAAGATGTTATGACCATTAGATCACGTGGAAAAAAATCTTTAACTATCCGATACTTTACAACCCGTGACCCGTATTCGGTGATACAGATAGTCCACAAAGTATTCGGTGTCGAGTATTCTGTATCGTTTCCGATCCAGCTTTACTTCAATGTGTCTGTATTGTGGACTGGTTACAAGATGGATGGAAACGGGTCTATAGGGTTTTCACTGTCTTTCTCTCTTTCTCTCTCTCTCTCTCTCTCTCTCTCTCTCTCTCTCTCTCTCTCCCTCTCTCTCTCCCTCCCCTCTCGCTAGGGTCTCTCTTCCACTATATCTGTCTCTTCAGCCACATTTAGAATTCTGCTTCGATCATGTCTTTGCAACAGCATCTTGGATAGTGGTGAATGATGGTCTTAATAGAATTTGGCTGGCTGTCTGGTAGAAAATGGATTAATGATGCGGTCACTTGAATTTTCTTCATCTCTCTGTTTCTTTCTCTCTCTCTCTGTCTCTCTCTCTCTGTCTCTCTCTCATCTCTCTTTCTCTCTTTTTCTGTTTCAGTCTCTCCTTATTTCTTTGTCTCATTCTCTGTCACATTCACTCGCTCATTTACTCACTCACTCGCTGGCCCACTCACTCACTTACTGTATTTCTTTCTTTTTCTTTCTTTCTTTCTTTCTTTCTTTCTTTCTTTCTTTCTTTCTTTCTTTCTTTCGGCACATATGGGATTCTATCTTTGGTCATGTATATGGACTCAACTTAAGACAGAGGGGAAAGGCAGTGTTAAGTTGCAGCTATGTGTTGAAATGGATTCAGTTGATACATTTTTTTTCATGTATGTGTGCGTTTTTAAGTTAAGCATTATCAAAGAAGCATTGTCACTATTGAACGCCTGTTCATCCAGTCATTCACTAATGCCATCCATTCATCTATCATACATCCATCTACCCATCCATCCATCCATCCATCCCATCCCATCCCATCCCTTCCCATCCCATCCCTTCCTATCATCCCACATCTACGCCGGCATCCTTATTTCCTTCACTGCCTTAATTGATATAGTCAGTTTCCGTCAGTCTTTTTAATCTTTTTTCCATCTATCCNCCCTCCCCTTTTTTTTTTATTACCGTCTTATTCAGATCAATGTGGCTTACTTTCCCTTCACTTCCCCCTCCCTCCTCCAAAAAAAAAAGGGGGGTTTGTAAAGTCGTATTGACTTCTAACCCCCTCAGTAGTTTAAACCAACATACCACCAGTCAGATGTTTAGCCGGGATTTACCAGTCAAATGGTGTGTACACAGCACTTTGCACCCCCAGGAAAGGTTGCCAGACTTTTTTCGAGCTGGAGCCAATTCGCATATGAAAAAGAGCCAAACAAGAAAAAAAAACCAAACATTTAAGGGGCCCACTGGGGTCAAGGTTAGACACAAAATCAAAAAATTTTCTACGAACTGTCGATGTGCTAGACGTNGTTGGGGGGAGGGGGGGGGTATTATAATTAGCATAAACTCGTGTTAAATGGGGGCATTTCTTTCATATTATTCATTAAGACGTGTTCATTAATTCAATTATGAGAGAAGTCTGACGATTTGAAATACTAGACGTTTTAGCACAGTGTAAATACTTTTTGTACAGTAAATAAATCAGTTTGACCTAAAGTTCATTGGCACCAAAACTAGAGCCAAAAAGCTAATCAGTTATTTGGAAGCCAAAGACATAAAAAGAGCTTAAAATTTGCTATTTTGCAGCGAAATAGCCAAGTCTGGGAACCGTGAACCCGGCTCTCTCCCTGGATGTACCGTCATTGACTTTGGCTGCTTAGTCTCTGGGGGTGCTATATACTAGGGTAGTATCAGTTCCGAATACTCGACGCCGAGAACTTTTGGGCGTGTCGGTGATGGCGAGTACTTTTCTGAAAGCATCAGACATGTTGGCGTTTGTCATCCCGACAATTAAAATTAGTATTTAAAGGCTTCATGACCGTTCTGAGTTGCTACAGAAGAATGTATCCCGTGACAGCAGTTTACAACTTTGTCAGCTGATTTCCATTGAGCAGAAAAGTGTGGATGATAATAGCTGTAATGTTACACCACATTGCGATCAAGAATATTCTCACTTTTTTTTTTAAAATAATTGTGTTGATCTGTTTGGATTTTGCATCATTTCTTACCATAAAAAATGACAGAAGACATATTTAGTCTCAGTTGTTTATACGAAGAAAAGTATTCACTATCACCATCGATACCCCAGAAAAGGTATTCAGTCTCGCATTGATACCTAAAAAATGTAGAATCGGCCTAGCTCAATTCTCTGAGTCTTCCGTCATTGAATTTGGCTGTCCAGAGTCTGCTCTTTCCTTAACCTATCGACTTGACACATTGACTCGCTGGCTTGTTGGTCTTTCTCCTCGTCCTTAACACAAACCCCTCCTCCCCGACCGCCCTCCCAAATGCTCAACTCACATGCGCAATATCTCCCCCCTCCCACCCCCCGTCTCACTCTTTCTCTCTCTCTCTATCTATCTTCTGTTCTTTTATTTTCCACCCTATTTGTCGCTTTCGGTCTGAGAAGGACACCATCCGAATGCCCTATCAGTTATGAAAATTTCCAATACAAGCTTTGTGATCTGAGTAATTAATTATTGATTGCTTGAATACTACTATCTAACAGGGATGAATTTTAGTCTTTAAATATAAACCGAAACGGATTGCTGAACTCTAGAGAGATTGTTTACTATGTTTGCGCAATGGGGCGGATGGGAGGCGGGGGTGTCACTGAGCCATTTAGCGTCTGTAGATTTTAGGGCGAACGGATATGTGGAGGAGGAAGGGGGGGGGNGCTCACAGGTAGGCTGAGATTTACCTGCTTGTTAAACATGCTCTTGTGTGCTCACTGCAACAGCTGGCGTGAAAACTTGGGCTTAGCAATACTTAGCATACGGCCGATGTGAACACACACTTTTCCTGATCAGTTCAAAACCGTGACTTTTTTTTGTTTTTTTCTTTGTTGATGGCAGTTAAAGTAAAACGCCTGTCGAAAGGGGAGGAATTCCATATGTGTGCCAGAAAGATTTCCTCATGCAACACACCGAACCAGCAACATACCCTAACCCTAACCCTAACTCTACTCTAACCCTAACCCTAACCCTAACCCTGACACTGGGTTAGGGTTATGGTTAGGGTTAGGGTATGTTGTTGGTTCGGTGTGTTGCATGAGGAAATCTTTCTGGCAGACATATGGAATTCCTCCCATAGAAAGATTTAGATGGAAGGCGGCAGAAAGGATGAAAGGTGATGTTGAAAGGAAGGAGGAGACGATGAAAGGAGGAAGGAAGGTGGAGGAGTCAGAAACCGACAACATGTCGCCATGGCAACCGTAATGTTTGTAAACACTGAGGCGTGACTTCCGGGAAGAGGGCTAGATTATTTTCGAGGCAAGAGGAGAAAAAAAAGTTAAAGAAATGCCCCCCCTCCAAAAAAAAAAAAACTGGCTGTGCCAAAAGAGTCGAAAGAGTGAGAGATCATTTTTTCAAGTTCAGTTTTGGTTTTTTTTCTGTCGCAGACTGGTCGTTTGTAACGCAAGTACCTGGTTATTTGCAGTGAGGATATTGTCAAATGCCAGTTATCAGTCTCAACGCTTAATTAGTAAATTACCCGCTCACGAGGAACACAGTATTTCTTCCTCTTCATCTTTATCCTCACTCTTTTCTTCCTGTCTTCATTCTTTTCCATTGCTGCATCTGACGTTTTTTATTGAAAGAGCACATATATATATATATATATATATATATCCAGAACAAAATAGAGGGATATAGAGTTCTTCAAAATAAAACTCCGCACATGTACTTTACTTATTGTAAAATGGGTATAGCATATTCTGTTGACTAAGACCCTCTGTAAACACGATAGCTTTTGAATTTTTCTTTCTGCTGTATCCTGGATTCTATTACTGCTCCTGTTAGGAGCACCGTACGTAACTTGGGCCATCATCAATCATTTTAGGGGTAGACAGACCATCTTATCTTTATCATTATCTTTCATCAGAATTCCCTACGATTTTCTTTCATTTTCATCGATATGTTTTGCACTCTTATATCGGGATGTTGATGGCCCAGTAATAAATCAAGCTGAAAGTAGACCAGTGGTTAGACTATGTACGATTAATGAGCTGGTATGGAAGAAAGAATACTCACGCTCGGCATGCCATTACATTGGGTATGCGTGACGTGAGTCAAGTACGCTGCATGAACATGCACATGAAATGTTAAGTGCATACTTAGAGCATGCTATGTTTAAAGTTCGCAGTGCCGGGACCGCGCTTATTATGAAGAGGATCTTGGTTTATGGGCGAAAATTACCAGTGTGTGTGTGTGTGTGTGTGTGTGTGTGTGTGTGTGTGTGTGTGTGTGTGTGTGTGTGTGTGTGTGTGTGTGTGTGTGTGNGGCGGGGAAGGGAAGGGAGGGGAAGAATGAGAGAGATGATAATATCCTCTCTGTAAAGGAGGGGGGAGGGGGGCAGCATAACAGAATGGTTACGTCTCTCGGGGTCTCATGGTCATGGGTTCGATTCCTGCGAAGTCACGCTTTAAATGCCTTTTTTAAAAATTTATTTTCAGTCTGTCTATTTGTAAAATTGTTACAGGTTACAACAGTGAAAATTTATTTCAGTGCTAAGAGTTTAACGCTAAGAATTACCTTGTATTGGGAGATACAGTTTTAATAAAGCAGACAACGGTTAAAACGAACATGCTTTAAATGCCTTTTTTAAATTTATTTTCTCTCTGTCTATTTGCAAAATTGTTACAGGTTACAACAGTGAAAATTTATCTCAGTGCTAGAGTTTAACGCTAAGAATTACATAAAGCAGACCACGGTTAAAACGAAGTCTGCCGGACCAAAGACTTGTTCAGTTTACACAGAGTTTCGATTAAGTTAGAGAAGCCTAAGAAGAGAGGAAAATAAATGGGCCGTCTTGATTCCTTTCATCTTAGCGGTATTTTCAGTTTAACCGTTTTCATTTTAACCGGTGTCTACCCTATCAATATTGTAAAGTGGCTTGATCAGAAATTTTCTGGATAGGAGACTTGATAAATGTCAGTTATGAAGATGATGATGATGATGATAATGATGATGAATTATACACATCTATAACCCTAACTCTTAACCACATCGTGTTTTAACTTCACTTGACGCTGACGATTGCCTTTTACCTGTTTTTTAAGCATGCTGTATTCTTTTGAACTTCCTTTACTTTCTATATTCGTCACTCATACCTGTACGTAGTTTTACCAGTTCATTGTGTGTCTTAGAATCATTTCTATGCATGAGGAAGATTTTTTTTAGATCGAAAATTTGCGCCAATCAGTTTACTTTATTTATCTGTAAAAAAAACCTATGTTTTACGTCTGTTTCGAAGCTCTTAATTTTGTTTAATTCTTAAAAAAATGATGATGATGATGTGTGACTATATTTGTCTCTTGTAAACGTTTCTCATCTCCGTTCTGAGTTGTTGTCGGCCCTTCTCATATTTGTTGTTTATCTTTAGTATTCATGTCACATTGTATAGTGTCCCTGACGAAGGAATATACTAGTTCCGAAAATTTGGATTGTTCTTTGGATTTTTTTTTCAATTAAAGCTCAGCTTTTCTGGTGGAGAACGCCTTCTTTCCTTTTTTCAATGATGATGATGATGATGATGATGATAATGATGATGATGATAATGATGATAATGAAGATAATGATGATGATAATGATGATGATGATGATGATGATGATGATGATGGATGGTCAGGAAGTAGAAAGTGGTTGTGTTAAGGAGAGAGGATCTCATCACTTAGTTGGACACGGAATATGTTTGACGTACTTACATCTCTCAAGTACTTATGTGGAGCATGCTCCGGACTAGACTAGTCGTTATGTGACGGTTGTTGAGCGATGGTGGTGATGATGAAGACGATGCTTCTGCTGCCGCTGCTGCTGCTGCTGCTGCTGCTGCTGCTGATGATGATGATGATGATTTTATATCATTATGTAAGTCCATTATAAAATGTCGATGAAGGAATTTTCAATTCCGAAAATTTGACATTTCCTTATTGTGTGCTTCTTTTTTGTAATTTAAATAAAATTGTAAAGTACGACACTGGTGGACGCTATTTCATTTTATTTTGTGTGAAACAAATGATGATAACGACGATGATGATGATGATAATAATAAGGGTTGAATAAATCTAATAACTAAGATCCTAATGCCCAGTTTGAGAGTTCCTTCTTTTGGAAATTATGGTGGTGGTGATGATGATGACCGATATGAAAAAAATTATGATGATATTGATGATTGAAATTAAATATGATTCTGCATAGGTTTGACACAAAAATTTTTAAAAATATGTCATTATTTTCTTTTTTTTTAATGGTCGATCTTTTTACCTCTCCGCCCGACTTTGTTTACATTGTAACCTGCTGTACTGAACTGGCTCCCCTCTTCTCCCTCTCCCTTTCCGCCGTCCGCTCTCTGCCGCCTCTTTGATGTGTGAGTAGTCGTTCCTGAGCACCCACCCTGAGCATGTTTTCACCAGGTCCGGCCTGCAGGTAATAAGGCGGACGGCCGTGGAAGTGACAACTCCTCATTAAGTTAGACAGGTGATGAAATCTGAGCCGCTAGGGGCGGCCATGAGAGAATTACTTGACCGAGATCAGTTTGGTTTTGCTTGATTTGGAGGATCCGTTTTCCTCTCCCGTTTCCCCACCTCTCTCCCTCTCTCTCTCTCTCTTTCTCTCTCTCTGTCTCTCTCTCTGTCTCTCTCTCTCTTTCTCTCTTTCTCTCTTTCTCTCTCTCTCTCTCTCNTCTCTCTCTCTCTCTCTCTCTCTCTCTCTCTCTCTCTCTCTCTCTCTCTCTCTCTCTCTCTCTCTCTCCATATCAATAATGTTGTTGTTCTTCGTCTTCTTCTGCATGTTGAACGCTACTGAGGTACAACCAGTACTGATGCACTAATGTAATGATTATGATAGTAAACAGTCCCATCGTTAATGCGCAAGCTTTCGGTTTTCTCACTCTTCCAGTTTTGGATCTCTCTCTCTCTCTCTTTCTCTTTAGCTTTTCCCATTCCTTCTCTCTATACCTATCACTTAGGTCTTTTTGTTTTGTTGTCATTCATTCGTTCTCTTTCTGTCACTCTGCCAATTTCATTTCTAATCCTGATGTTCCTTCAGACTTTCTGTTCACCTTTATCTCTCTCTCTCTCTCTCTCTCTCTCTCTCTCTCTCTCTCTCTCTCTCTCTCTGGGAGTTATATGAGAAGGTCTGTCTCATGTTGAGCATGTTAATTCACGTTTATTTATTCAGTTTTTCTTTTCCTTCGCTCATTCAATTTTTTTTTCCTGGTTTGTCCTTTAACTGACCTGGTTTGGCCCAGTTGTTATAGAAAAACTTGCAAGATTATCCAGAGGGAACATTTGGAAAGATAGGGCAGTCTAGATATGCCAGCAGTTTAACTTTTTTTTTTCTGATCCAGTAGCTGTTTGAGCTTGAGTCCTTAGGCCTTTGAGGTATGAAGATGCCAGTGTATTTTTCACAGTTGGCTATATTAGGTTTTACACCTCTCATTAACTTATCCTGGGGTGCCGTTTCAAAATACTTTACAAATATGTTGTTTAGCTCTTCCTCCAAATTTTGACACAAAGAAAAATGCACCTGAACCAGTTAGATTTTGAGAACTTAGGCAGTGAAGCAGACAACCTAATAGTTTAGGCCTTTTCACTCAGTAAACAGGGTAACCTTACTCACCTAGCAACAACCACAAATTTTATACCTGAGTGACTAAACCTCACCTATTCTGAGTCTACACATATATTTGCACCTATCTAAGCCTTTGAAATTAAAATCCAACCCCTTTCCCCCCTCCCATGGCCAATTTTCTGATTTTTATAGGGACTATTTAAAATTTCATATTTTTATGCCAGGTGCTATTGGCATCTTCATACCTTTACCTTTTAATTTGTTGAGTACTTGTGTTATGGGTGAACTCAGGTCTGTTTGTCTTAACAGTTTTAAGGATTATGGCTCACAAAGTCATTGGGAGTTCTTACATATCTTTGCAATGACGTTTTGGTACCTCTCAACACTTTGATTATTCTTACCGGGTGTAGTGCGGTTCGAAGGACTTTCTTTTATAACATATAAACAAGTGTTCGTTCCTTTTGTGGCAGAGAGGTGGGGAGGGTGTTAGTTTTCTGTTAGATATATGTGTCTGTTCAAATGAGATGTTGTGGAAGTTATAACTGTTATCATTGGATGGGGAGAGTGGGTGAGCAAGAGAGAGAGAGAGAGAGTGAGTGTGTAAGATAATGAAAGAGAAAGTTAGTGGGAGAGTGAAACAGAGAGAAAGAGAAAGAGACAAGACATGTAAATGATAAATGTAATTAAGTAGCAGTTATGTGTATATATATTGTTTTTCCTTCCTTTTCATTTGTTCCTTTGTATTGATGTAACATTACATTATATGTGGTTGGCTTATGCCTAGATAAATAAACTTGAAACTTGAACTATAAAAATCATGTGGTAAATTTGAATTCCTTCAGACACTTCTAGAACCCTGCACTTTCTGTGATTTTTATATTGATCATTTCCTTTCCCGTTTCTCTGCTTTTACTGGTGTATTGTTAACAGGAGTTTTACTGAACTGTCACTGAAGCCCTGACCATATGAGAATACTTATGTGGCCAATTTTTCGCTTAATTTCACTGCAAGGTTGATGTATTGTATGTATGTTTATTTCTGCAGATATTTTTGTGATATTCTGCTGGACCGGACTCTGTACGCTCAAACCTCCACCAAGACCATGACAGACATGCTCTTCTGGGGAGAACATTTTGAGTTCAAGTGAGTAAAGCAAAAATTGTGCTGGTGATGCCAGATCGACAAAGTGAGAGGAAGGAGAGATTAAAGAGGAGAAAATGTACTTATGAGCAAAAGGGGAAGGAGTAACTTTAGGAAACTGAATAAAATGCTTTGCAAAGGCAAATCGAGTAGAACTTTGATATAAAGTCAGCCTCAGTGCATGTTAAAAAAACAAATACTTATTATTGAGGTACACTTTAATATTGAGGTCCACTTGATATTGAGGTTCACCCGAATAATGAAATGATAGAATAAGAATAGATAAGTGCATGTTATATTCATAGTTATTATCAAGTTATACTTGTTAAGTAAGTACTTTATATCTAAGTGTCACCGTAGATGTTTTTATATCTCATATCCAGTAAAGATCTTACACCTTCTGTCATTTTGTTTAGTCATTATTTCTCCCAACCTCTTTACTTACCTTTGCTGAAATGCTGCGTAAAAGACTTATTTTATATCTCACCACCCAAAAATAAAACTGTTGTAAGTCCTTCAAGTCATTACTGGACTTAAAACAGTATTATTGTGGGCAGCAATTTGTGCTAAGGCATGATGGCAAACCCATTTTTCTTTTGAGCTAGAGTCAAACATATGTCCAGGCAGCTTCATTATTCTCTTCATTTGATACTGAAGAAGATCCACGTATAGGATCGAAAATTTTATTAAACTAATTTCTTCATTTTATTTTGGATTGTTTGGTTACTACACTGTTTGCAAGTGCGTGTTTCTTAAATATGTCCAGGTAGCTTCATACAGTAACATTGTACCACAATTTTCTTGTGCTCTGTAGAAACCTTCCAGCTGTGGAAATCATCACAGTCAATTTGTACAGAGAAGCCGACAAGAAGAAGAAAAAGGACAAGAACATGTTAGTTGGTAAGTCACGGGTTCACAAAAATGTGGAGTGTTGTGAGCTCAACATGGAACAAAGTCGGGTGGAACGACCGAAGTGGGGTTGATGAAAGAGGGTTAAATAATGATGATGATGATGATGATGATGATAATGATGATGTTACTGTTTGACTTGTTTCCGTTCCTTTGATATTTGTGTCTGTTCAAGCTTTCTCATGACTATTGATCAATTTTTTTTTTTTTAATGACATGTCATTCTTAGTTCATTTATTTCCTACGTCTGAAGAAGGACGCCAGCCCGAAAATTTGTGT
This sequence comes from Ellobium chinense, assembly GCA_033807755.1. Classification (NCBI taxonomy): domain Eukaryota; kingdom Metazoa; phylum Mollusca; class Gastropoda; order Ellobiida; family Ellobiidae; genus Ellobium; species Ellobium chinense. The sequence continues at coordinate 291,965 of JAWQUT010000421.1, read as the reverse complement.
ATTTGTTAAATTGTTATAGTTTTTTTTGCCTTATTTAGATCCAGTGAGGATAAATGTTTTGCAAATAATGATGATGATGTTTAAATGTGCGAGCCTCATCATGTGATTTGTGAGCTTGAGAATTGCTTTTTATAGTTAAAGTAATGGTAATAATAAAAACAATAATACACCTATATAACTTTTATTCCTATGACAGACTCTGAGCACTTACTACATTGACAGACCTACAAATTAATTAATCCTGTCAACAATCACCCTTCTGTTCGTATCTCTCTCCCTCCCTCTCTCTCTCTCTCTCTCTCTCTCTCTCTCTCTA
>JAWQUT010000421.1:249529-291629 GCA_033807755.1 Ellobium chinense | reverse complement strand
CTCTCTCTCTCTCTCTCTCTCTCTCTCTCTCTCTCTCTCGCAGTCAAGCAGACACATCCATCTACCACATATTATTCAGAAAAGTCCCAGTGGTGGGTTTCTCAACTCACAATACAAATTAAGCCTTGAGCAAACACAGAAGTTTCAGGTCTTTATCACATTTTATATACTGGTTTTGATGCTGTTGCCATAAATACTATTTTAATCTCCATTTCGTCCTTGTAACTGATTTATCAGTAATGAGGGGCCATGACTGCAAATGTATGTAACTTTCAGTGACAGTAGTGGTGGTGATGATAATGAAAAGAAAGCTATTCTCTGTGTACAACAGCTTTATTCTCTCACCTTGTACCAGGCTATATCAACCTGTATATACAAGACTTTGAAAACAGGCAGCTGGTAGAACGATGGTAAGTACTCCTTGATCATATCTTCTGAATACTTACATGTACAGTGAAGCACAGATAATGCATACACCTAAGGACAGATCAAAAGTTTACTTATTAACAGAAATACATATTAACTATTCATGGACCCTTGGAAAAGAAAAAGCGGGACCAAAAATACTGTAGTCAGTATCCATGTTTACTTACTAAGCATGTCCATATGTAGGTATTGTCATTTTCCATCTGATTTTCAAAATGCCGAGGAATGAAAATAATCAGGAAAGTCATGTTTTCATCCCATACCATTAGTAAGCGTCACAAATACAATAGAAAGATTTTTTTTCTTTGCTTACGGGAAAAAGTGCCATGTTGATAGATAAACATAAATAATAACACTTTTTAGCATGAATTACACATACCATTTCTACTTTTTGCCAACAGACCAGTAATATTTCAGGTTAGGAATTTAAAACCCACTCACTCTGTCATAATATCTGGTGCAGTTTTATTTCCCAGAAATAAGCCTGGCAAATCGGGCAATCATTTGTGTTGCAGCTAGTCAACATGAAGCTTTAGCCACCTCTGCTACTATATCAAGTTATTGTTATAATGCAAATCGTAACCTAGCATCAGTCTCATCTGAGATGCTGTCGTGGGAGAGGTTCATCCCCCTGCAACAGAAAAAGATGTTTGTGATGACAATGGAGGCTCTGATCTTTCAAAGAGCAGTCAGCTTCATTTAGTAACAATCCATTTAATAACACTTGCTGATCTCTGAATGCAGCAGTAGAATTTTGCATGCCAGTGTCAGCTAATTGGCCAGCAGACAACACATGCGACATTCATTATCCATAACAGTGGTCATGCTGCCAGCATGAAGGTGGACCCAAGCAGCTTCACGCTGTGAGACTTAATAAATATGTTGCTCACACATCAATGAACCCTCCTTGAAATTCTGTTCCCAGGATTACATGCAGCTCAGGGACAGTCGGCAAGGCAGGCAAGGAGACCAAGAGTGAGCTCCCCATTATCCGGTTGAAGGCACGGAGACAGACAGTGGACATTCTACCTCTAGACAACTATCAGTCTTTCATTCAGGTTAGTCATCTTGTCTGTCTGTACTCTTGGCCATTCATCTAACCTTTCTTTTACATCTTTTTCTTCCTTTCTCTCTCTGACTCTCTCTCTCTCTTTCTCTTTCTCTCTGTCTTTCTCCTCTATCAATATAGTTTAGTATTCCATCTCTAGACATTTATCAGTCTTTTATTTAGACAAGTCATCCTGTCTTTCTATACTCCTGTCCATGCATATATCTTTTCTCTTACACACTCAATATCTTTTTCTCTCTCTCTCTCACTCACTCACTCGCACACACTTCTATCCAATCTATCATTTCTTTTGTGAGCTGTCAATCTTCTTGTCTCTTGCAGTTTTGTGAAATTTAAAACAGCATCACCCATGTAAGCTCTTCTAGGAGCTGAGAGAATCAATGAGTGATGTGGTCTGTCGGGGACAGATGTTGTGAGATCATATCAGCTAGCATGCTGCTTGACCATGAACATTAGAAACCATAGAGATATCATATCTTTTATTACTGTAATTCATGCAAAGCTCGAACGGTTTAAGCCCAAGTAATTGAAGTAACGCAAATATGCAAACATTACAAAATGAGGACTGATTTAAGGATTGCCCGCGATTCTCAGTATCTTCATCAATACACAATATTTTTGTTCTATGTATGTTTCTTGTGTTCTTACTCCCCAGTATTTAAGCAGCGACTACAGACAGCTGTGTCAGATGTTTGAGCCGCTGTTGGCTGTGAGAGAGAAGGAGGACTTTGCCACAAGCCTCGTCCACATCCTCCAGAAACAGGGCAAGGCTTGCGAGTTCCTCTCAGACATTGTCATGGAGGAAATTTCACGCCTCGGTATAGTCACCTCTTAGATTAAAAATGTTGAATTGGTGTTATCAGATAGTTTTACCACATGGATGTGGTCATAATGTTCCCTATAATCACAGTTCCTCGGAGCATGGAAAAAACTGCTGTTCAAAGAAACTGTGATCACTTAGTGACTTTTATAGAGAAAACAGCTTCTGTTATCCAAAAAATGTGATGATAACATTAAGGATTAGTCCTTAGACAAGCTGACACGAGTACATGCAACTATAAATCTGTTAACATCCACTCTCCTGAAAAACAAAAGTTACTGTGGCAACTGGTTTTGTGATGTTAGTAGTGAAAGTATGTGAGGTTTAAATAAGTTTAATAATGGACAAAGGATTGTTTATTGCTATATTTTTGTTCCTATTCATCTATGTGGTTTGATTTTGCTGTTCCTTTTGGTCTTCAGTCTGATTATTGGATCATTTGTGTGTTCGACAGATGATGAGCACTTAACCCTGAGAGGGAACAGTATAGCTACAAAAGCCATGGAGGCCTACATGAAACTAGTTGGGGAAAAGGTGAGCAAGTTTAAACTTTATGAGTTTAGGGCCCAGAACTGTGTGTTGTGCCTTTGAGTAGGCGTATGCATCAGCACGGTTATGCATCAGCACGGACTCTGGGCATTAAGACAAAATTCATATATTGTTCATCCATAAAGGTCCTTGAAAGTGTAATTTTTTTCAGGTGGCTGAGGCCTTGAAAATATCCATAAATTAAAGTTTTGGTCATCAGGGCCTTGAAAAAGACTATCTCTTGAACTGTATGTCATCAAGATCAAGGTAAGCCGCATCGACATCGGTGACTTCCACACAGTCAACATAAGCCCCTCTGCAAGACACTGCAGAAAGAGTCTTTCACCATTACCTCACTGACCCTACCTTTCCCATTCACAGTACCTCCAAGACACCCTGGGTGACTTTATCCGGAACCTCATCCAGTCCACGGATGATTGTGAGGTTGACCCCTCCAAGGTCGCAACCCCACAGCTTCTATCCTGTCAGCAGAAGAACCTTGACATGTATTCTAACATGGCTTGGGTCAAGGTCATCAACTCTTTCTGCTACTTCCCCAAGTAAGTTGGTCCACCTCACCTTGGTATTTGTTGCAAAGAAGAAGAATAGCATGATTAAGCTATTGTTCATGGTTTACTATTCTTCAGATATAATATACTGCCTATCATACATAACTTCACAGTAGTCCCACTTCAAAACTTTGGAATGGGATTTTATTTTATTTTAGAACAAACTAGGGCATACACACTCTATGCACTTAAAGAATTTGTCGGCGCCACCATTTTCGGTCATCCATTCACATATGTTTACAAGACATACTTTTTAAGCATTTTGCGAGTTTTTGTAAAGATTAGCTTACTTCCTAATGAATCATGCCAAAGTTTTGGAATGGGAGCAGTGGAAATTATTTATGACAAATATTAAAGGGATATTAAAGAAAATGAGATTATAAAAAACTTTCAGCTAATAAAATGCGATAGTCTATTTATATGGCAAGTTTTCAAACACCAGTCTGGTGAAAGAATCAACATTTTAGAAATGTGAAAGTGAGATCTTGTTTAGTCTATATAGCAACATCATGGCTTTGTTTTGTTTCCCCGTTTCAAAGACACTTTATAGATAAATAAAATATAAAAGATATGTATAAAAATATATAACATTATTGTAATTTTTATGGAGCTTGTGATAGAGTGGCCCTCTTAAAATCATGTTTTTTTGCTATTCTCAGGGATTTTACTGCCAGTTTTTCATAAATCCATCCATGTCGTCAGGTCCATGATAATAAGCTTTTAGTTTTACCATCTTTTTATGAAAATCTCTTTCAAGGCTGATAGATAAATGCACCCTCAATTTATGAACCATCACTGCTCGATTTTATTTTATTAGTGGTAACGAAGCTTAACACGTTTCATTTTTTTTTTCTTTTCAGTGAGCTGCGGGAAGTGTTTGCCAGTTTCCGCAGCCGTTGCACTGACCGAGGCAAGGGAGACTACAGTGATAAAGTCATCAGTGGCTGTATATTTCTGCGCTTTCTGTGTCCTGCTATTTTGTATCCCAGTCTGTTCAATCTAACTCAGGGTAAGGAAGCTTTATATAGCTGTTGGGGGGGGGNNNCGGTGAATGGGGTTAGGGGAGGGGGCGTTATTTAGTGGCGTAGTGTGGCGGAATGGTTATGGCACTGGACCCAGAATCAAGAGGCTGTGGGTTATGTTGTAAGTGCATTGGGAGAGCATTTTATTCAAACAAAAAAAAAAATACTTTTTTATTGCGAACATGTGAGTTACATCTGATTTCTTTTGTCTCCAGAATATCCTAATGAAAGGGCGTCTCGAAATCTGACTTTGATAGCCAAGACAATCCAGACACTTGCCAACTTTACACAGTGAGTTGAAATCAGTGTTATCATATTCGTCTTTGGTTGTTTTTGTACTGAAGGTGTTGCCAATATTGACTCATATTTATACCAGTTGTAGCTGTAACAGAGGTGATGATGTAGCTGGCAGCAGCTGTAGTTATGATGATATTGATGCCATCTCTGATGTGGTAACATGGCTGCTGTATACTGAGAAGGCATTGTGGTTATTGATGATATGCCAAGGGTTTTCAAGTATTAGAATTTGTAAGGGAACTTGATATCTTTTGAGCATCCCATATGTCTTACCAACGACTCCTAGTTACATGCCTTAGTAAATATATTTTTGATTGAGGAACCATTCAGTATGACAAGGCAACTTTTTTTTTTAAATTTATGCTGTCACACATTAGTGCTTTACCCCAATTCATGGTTGAAATGAGAAATACCTTGATGCCAACAAAGTTCAGTCCGCCTGATTTTGGAAGAAGATTATATTGTCCATCAGTACCGCTATGTTGTATATAAGGAGACCAAAATTCAGGTGACTTTTTTGTGTCCACAGGTTTGGAGGGAAGGAAGAGTTCATGACATTCATGAATACATTTGTTGAAAGGGAGGCCCCGAACATGAAGACATTCCTGCACAAGATATCTGTATGTTTTGGTGTATTGATACCATTTCATCATCGTCATCGTTGATTAATAAAGAAATCTAGTCAACAGAAATATAATTTAAATAAATGCATCAAATAGTATAATATGAAAAATGAAGAAGAAATAAGAGATAGACAAACATGGCTGCGTGATCAGGGATTGAATCTTAGACTTCATCGTCGTCATCATCATGAACATTATCATTATCAAGTCTTCCTATCATTCCCATGCTTTTGGTGTTGGTAACGTTCTTTTCTTTTTGCCATAACAACATCTGACATCACCATTATGATCAACCTCATTGCCCAGAACGATTTGGTAGAATTGGGTACGAGAGCCAAGGAGAAGAAGAAGAACTGTATCCTCAGTTAAAAACGGAGGCATGACCACAATTGTTGGTCCATAGACACACATAGAGCAAGAGTTATCTACCTTTTGTGGCTGTTAAAACAAAAATAGAAGTAGACATGGAATTTTCTAGAATACACAGTGCTGACTGAAGAAACATGAAACAGTTAATGATTTTTTAAAAATTTATTCTGGTGCCTGAAATTTTGCATCTGTCATGTCAACATGCTATATTTGAACTGAGGTAAACTCTGCTTAATTGCAAACCACTTACTTGCTATTTTTGTTTAATCACACTATTTTTCAAATACCTTAATAATACTTTTCTTTATAGAACTCACTGGTTATTTGGAACTTCTTTCCATGACAATCTTTGCCCTGCACTTCCATTTAAGAGGAGCCACCAGTAGTTGTATTTATCTCTTCCTTGTTGAGAAAGTTCATTCAACACTCTGTCATACAGTTGCGCAAGTTTTGCTCCTAAATAGGGATAGGATGTAATAATGTCATGAGACGCCTTCGCTACCTCATTATGTTATTGAAGAAAGACGTTTTGGTGTTTTTTTCCTTACTTTCTTAGCCACTGCTTTGTAATCCATATCTAGATGTCATTTATAATGAAAAACCAGGCACATAATGTGACATGCCGGGATAAGGGAGCAGGTAAATGATGCTAATAAATGTTCACATTTTACCTTCCTTGACAGAGTCGAGATGCAGGCAACCAGTTTCTGGAATTTGACGGCTACATTGATCTAGGCAAGGAGCTGTCCGTTCTGCAGGCATTACTGCTGGAATGTATGGAGAAATACTCAGAGGTAAGTTTAATGGTTAGAAGTAGTTTCGTATGACTCCAAGGTGGTTGAGCAGGAGTGTGACCACTTCTGGTTCTCATATACTACTCGTGTTGACATATGATATCTTTTTCCACAAATAAAGCCAAATGCAAATTTGGGCACCATTTAGACTGATAAAAGTTTCTAAACTTATGTTTGGGTCAAAGGACTTTGAGAGCACTTCTTTTAGAAGTTAGGTCTTTCAGGTTGATGAAAAGGTGGCGCACAACCCCAATTTTCTCCTAGCTTCATTCATGTAGGATACAACATCATTCTTGAACACACAGAGTATTAAAAAATTTGAAGAAAAAACTGGCCGTCTCTTAAGGAAGGCAGCATGAGTAATGGCAGAGTATGCAGGTTGACAATTTTGACATTCCTGCAGTTGTTGTATTTTTTTCAGAAATGGTCAGGTGGAAGAAGAATGAAAGCGTTATGAAGTTTTTGTATAGATAATATTGATTTTTTTAGGCTATGAGGCAAATGCCAGTAAATACAGCTAGACTGTGGAGGTTGATGCAGTGTCTCTGATAAGATAACAATGAAGGGAGGGTCAAATCTTTATGGTCATCAGTATAGGGATTTAGTTCAGGTTTATCTTCTTTTCATACTGACTGTTATAACTTTCTTCATCATGCCTTAGACCACAGGTCCCTTCCTTGTACATACAGCATGAGGTATCCTTTTTTATTTGTTGTTGTGTATAAATCCTGTGTTGAAGTTGTTAGTGTATCATATCTGAGCATTTGTCCATAGGTATGTGTAATGTTGCTTTACATTGGGTGAGTGAGTTTAACCCTTTGAGTGCAATGAGCCATAAAGGCAGTTTCAAGATAGAGTGCTAGTGAACCACCAAGATGGTCAAATTTGGTCAGTGGTATGGCAATCACTGCAGGAAAACCTGGCATGTTACGATATACTCTGTCTGAATATCTATAGCTTCATATTTATTTATGTTAAATAGGGGTTAATCATAAAAAAAAATATTTGACAGAATGTGCAAAATTTGTCTACATTCTAACAATGTTAAGCATATATTCTTGAAGCAAAAAAAAAATTCAAGTTAGCAATGAAAGGGTTAAAATTCCACTTTCTATTCCATCTGTACGAGCAACAGTTGTGATAAAAAGACAGTAATCAAAGAGTACTGTTCCAGCAGGTTGGGGATAACATTCATGAATATGTTTCTGGTGTGATCTCATACCCCGCCTGACTGAAAATAAGAACAAAAGACTTAAGCGGTTTAAATCAGTTTGTGTTTTCTGTTGCATTTTCTATTTTTTATCGTCATTATCTCTGTCAGTTCAGAAAGATTCATAATAGTTCTTGTCTGTGTTGTGTTTGATTATTAAGCTGTGGACAATGTTTAAGCCATCACCTTTAACCACCTCTGTTTTACACTCAAAACCACAGTAAACGTGATTTGTCATTTAGATGAGTGTTTGCAATGACTTCCAGCTTCTCATGGTTTACAGTCTTGTGTTTCATTTCACCCCCAGACATCTGGCAAACAGTTTGAAAACCTGATCCAGATTCTGAACTCATTGTCCAATGCTCTGGAAGACCCAACAGTTGGACACACCGGACAGCCCAGCAACCAGAAGAAACCCAACAGGAAGTCCCAGATTTACGATAATCTAGTCCATATTCCGAGCCAGGCCAAAGAAGTGCCACAAGCTCCGCCGAAAGTGACTTATGGCCCCACCAAAATGAAAAGCATGACCGCATCGTCTCCTACTGAAGTACTTATTGATATGCTGAGACATTGCGGGGAATCCGCTGAGGATTTGCCGGCACTGGCAAACAGGGGCAAACAGTCTGACAATTCGCAAGGAGCTCGAGAGGAATCCGGGTCAAACTCCAGCCAGAACGGATCCGGTTCGGCCACCACGACCAGAGTGACAGGGGTTCGGGAGATTGGGAATGTGTCAGTCATTGGGCCACGGCAAGTGTACAGTGAGCGGACAATTAATGAATCATGGACGCAGATGGTGTCTGCTGCAGACAATGTGAATGGGGATTATATTGACCTAATTCCATTTATGGATGATGATGCTCAGAATTCCTCTATGGAGTTGGAGGCCAATACTACAGGGAGTCAGGTAAGGAAAGTGAAAATATAGACCTGCTCTTACTTCTTGATTGATAGGTTTGTTGGCTAGTGGGGGGNGGGGGGGGGGGGGGGGATGAGTGTTTGGTTGATTGGCTGAGTAGATGGTTAACTAGCTAGCTGAATGGCTGGCTGGCAGACAGACAGTGGCACAGTTTTCTACCCTTAGCCATGCTCATTGAAACTTCCAAGCAATCCAAACATGTAACCACACCATGTGCAACCAATAGTCACTTTTGAAGTTATGGTCAATCAAAACTATAGCAGAATTGTTCTTTTTTTTTTTTATTTCAGAATGTCCATTTCTCATTTATATGTATGAAACTCAAAATTCAACCAATGGATTTGTCAGCAAACAAAAATAACTTGTGTTATATTTTTAATCTGCCAGATGGTTTTATCAGCTGTAGCTCAAATTGACTGCTACAAATATAAAGACTCTTTCCGCCTATCTCATGTGATATGTTTTGTCTACATGAATGATATCAAAAATTGTTGGAAGCTCTAACACAAAACCCTTGCTACTGTACATTATGTGAGCATAGACTGAGTTGCTTTTGTCTTGTTCAGATTTTGTTGACTCATATTCTGTGAAACAAAAGAGTTATATTTTCTCTTTTTAATGTAGAAATTTTGTTACAGTATGCCTTACCTTCAAACGTCCATTACAACAATGGCATGAAGTTTTTGTCATGTTCATGAGTGCCAAGTCCGAAGCATGTTACAACTATATGGTTGTTGTCTTAGTACCTTGTGTAAGCCTACATCAGTTGACTGCAACCTGTGCTGTCTTGTGTCTCATCACCGTGAAACTGTATGTGCGTTTTTGTTTAAAAAGTTAAGTGTAGGCAGAACTGTAGACTCCCCTCCTTGTTTGAAGCATGGCCACCATGAATGCAGTAAATGAGAATGAAAAGTAATTTGCACTGCCTCAGTGGATATCCTTGCAGCATTACTGTCACTATATTCAGTATTGACAACTGAAGTATCCATCTAAAGACAGTAACACCGCTAAGCATCTCATATTGATTAGGGCCCAGTCCTTTAGTTGATAAAATTTGAGATTTTTTTTTTTGCCTGTCCATTCATTCTCAACATAAAAATAGTGAAATTGGTGGAAGCAAAGGCCTTTGTTATCTGTTTGGATGTTAGACTAGCTTGGACACTAGCTGGGACAGAACCACACTTTTAATCTGAGCAGTCTCTTAATTTGCTGGTAGGGAGGCGGAACAATGATGTATTCTGGCTTTCAAATTCCCAAAGTTCTGAGGTACTTAATAAAGTGTATGAAAATTAGGGCTAAATTCGCATCAGATCATTACTCGATGGGACTAGCAGTATTTTATCATAATGACTTAGTTACCCAGTAAATAAATCTTCACTTATCTAGGACTATCATGCATTTGTTTTTTGGGGTTTTTCTGGTTGTCTTTTATAAAAAGATAAGTGAATACACCATGAACAAGTTGTTTTTATATCAAGTAGATCATGTTTCTCATCATAGAGATATGGTTACATCTTTCTACTGCTCAGCTACATTACTATAACAGTGTTTTCTTTAGATCGTATGATCTGGGGAGGCATTCCCCCTTTGTCATAAATTAGAGGGGGGATTTGTAAGTTTCTAGAGGGCTTTTATGTTTTTCTCAAGTAAAGTAAACTTTGGCATGCAGGAAAGAAGAGGAGATCAGCATGCATCCAATGAATTTTTAAGAGGGATAATGAAATTTAAGGGATGGTTAGTGCATTTACATGGTCCGGAGAATACACAGTATTGTCTTGTGAATAGTCTGTTTTAGCATTGTATGATTTGATCCCCTTGTCTTGTTAGCTTTTTGTGTTATGTCATGCTGCTTTCAGTCTTTGCTGATGTTGGTGAAAAACTGTGCGGGTCTAATAGAAATATAAAAATTTTGTAGTGTCTAATAAGTTCAGTGATTTTTGCCATGGTTGGGGCTGGTGTCTACTGAACAAATTTACCTCTGGGTAAAAGTGTAACTGATCTTCAAGTTGATAGTCAGAAGTCAGATCACTTTCATATTTTAGCAGTGATATTTTATTCCAACTCTTTGTCTGTTCTGAGATCTATTGAAGGTGATTTTTGCTGAGTGAGCTTTTCACATTTTTCAGTACTGAGGTTCCAGATGGAACTAAGTTTGTTAACAAATTTTGTGAAAGGAAAATGCATTTTTGTGAATGCACACATCTGCAATTTGTTGTTTACTATGAACAGAGTTATCACTAAGCAGGGTTACCATACAACTGTATTTTTGCTTTGATGTTCACAAGTTTAGAAACCACCAAGAATCAACAAAAATGGTCAATTCTTATAAAGAAATACTGAAAAATTGTTTTAATTATTTGCAGTTCATAATTTCTCATGAATGAGCAGAATGAAACGTTTTTGAACAGGGCATAAATTTCATGCAGCAAACATTGTTTTGAAGTGGTTTTAGTCACATTGTTATCACAGAAAGAAAGTGGTTAGACCACCTGGTGTGACTTTAAACAAGTGGTAGACACTTTGTGACAAACCCTGTTAGTAACTAGTCAGGCAGATAAATTGCATTCTCTGGAATTAAAGAGCATATTTCCAAAACTCAATTTGAGATCTCTGGATGTTTTGGAAATAGAGGGAAATAACAGGAAGATGACTGCTCTTCACGGATATATTTTTATTTACTAATAAATTACCAAAAACTTGAAGGAATGAGAATTTCGAGCTCATTTTTGCTTGGAGTGAATTAATATAGAAATGCATCCCTAGATATATTACCAATTCGTTTTTCACTAAAAGTGCATTTACCCAGTTTTGGTAAAACTCCTTGTTAGTTGACTTGCCTTGTATCAAACAAAGGTTTCATGTTCTATTAAGGGGGCACAGATTTTCACCAACACCGGATGTTTTATGTCTCACCCTGTATATCTCGAGCTTGTTCTCACCCTCCCTGGCTGCATCCTTCACGCTTTTTTCTCTCCCCCCATTATCTGGGCACAGGTTTCCATTGGTCAGGTGTCCACTATTGCATCGTCGGGCTATCAGTCTTTCAGTCACGGACAGTCGCAGTCAAATTCCCCAGTTGACTCAATCAACAACCATCCGCAGCAGAGCCAGGAGTTGACGCGGGAGATCACTCGCTCCCCTGTCATTCATTATCAACCCGTGAGTTACTTTATTGGTGTTGAAGGTTATGGTGATGGTACTTTAATGTTAAAGCTGAGCTTAAACACTGTAAGAGTATAATGTTGCAAAATCAAGGGAGTCAAGCCTTGCTTCTACTCAATATATATATATATATATTTATATTAAATGGCCAAGTGAAAATTGCACCAGACTTGTACACCACAGTATCATCTAATACCATCTGCACTGACTAATCAGAGTGAGGTCAGGGACAGAGAGAATCATCACATTTCTTACATCATTGACCTGGTTTTGTACATTCTTGGGAACTTTATGTTTCTCAAGTTGGCATATGGGAGTTTGTCCGTTTGCTTTGACTGATAATAACGTTGATCTCAAATAGACAAAAACTGCCAATCAATTTTGCCTACAAACTTCTCTGCATGTCTCTCTGGTCCTAAGTTGGAATGAACCCTTCTAATCAGTAAAAATCTGTAGAACAACACACTAGATACTGCACTGACTGATTGCTCTACTCTGTAACATTCATATGTCATCAGATTTCTGGTGCGAAATTCATTTAAGACAACATCTACTGCACAGATGTGTAATCATTTAGATTAGGTTTACACGTCATGATCTGTAACCTTAAGAGGGATCAACATTTTTTAAGGACTTTCTCATCACTCTTCCCATTTTTTCAAAGCAGCCTCCTCACACTTAATAGTAATACCTCTACATTTTATTCAGAAAGTAAGTCATGTAGGCAGTAACCAATGCCAAACTGATCCTAGTATGTGCAGCCATAGGGGGCATGAAAAAGATCCTGTTTTTTCTGTTGTTATCAGCGATCTTGTATTTTCATTCACCATTACTCTTAACTTCGGAGCCCATACACACCCAAGAAAACCATCCTGCAGGATTCTTGAAAATAAGATTTTCACAAAAACTAATTTCCGTCTATGCACAAAAACTGGACTTGAGAGAAAATAACCACTTGTTCAGTAATTGTGGTGAGAGCACTGCATATTGAATACAGTGAAACTTTGACCACCATAGTCATTAAAAAATTATCTTGTAGTTAGCATTCATGCATGAGAGAGCCTAGTTGCTTTAGACTTCTAAGAGTAAATCCAGCTGTGGTCTGACTTGTTTGGCAAGGTTCAGAGATAGAAAACTCTTCCCTTACACAAAGAGCAAGGCTACAGAAGGTCTTCAGCTCTTGGACTTCCTGACACTGAAAGAAGGGCTGAGCTACACTCAGGCCAAGACATCCAAATGCCTTTCTGTTGACATTTTTTTTTTAATCTGTGTCTCAGAAGCATTTGAATCTGCAGCCTTCCATTTTTTTAATACCTTGCTGCACGTAGTTTGGCATAGTCTAAGTTAAAGAGACTGTTTGGAATTGATTACTGAAATGCTATCCATGGGAAAGAGACTTCATAGCTGTAAAACATTGTGCAGTCTGAGGATTGCATCCTCCGGTCATTGCTGATGAGCTTCAGAGGCAAACTTAGGGTCTAAAGGGCTCTGGGTACAATCGAGACCCCCATTATACCATAAGATGACTCTGCTTGGGACAAACATGGCTACAGCAGCGAAAAAAAACAAAACAATGAACATTCATCAGGCTACTTTCCTCTTCCTCTCTCTCTCTGTCTCTCTCTCTCTCTTTCTCTCTCTCTCTCTCTCCCCCCCTCCTCCCCCCACCCCCATTCTATCTCCATAACAAAATGTTCTTACTCACAAATGCAGGGCCCTGGTTATGTGCCGACTTGTCCATGTCTAAATCCATTAGTGACCAGCTTTTGATGTTGTTTGTCTAATGGAGAAAGATACCTGTAATATACATAAACCTTTCACTGCATGTATGTAGACATATAATCCTTTCACTGCTCTGCATTTTTCTGCATACTGTACATCGACTATCTGTTTCTTCTATGGTCATGTATTTAATCAGTATATATATATTGTCTTTGAGGCACCTCTGTTATTACTCTCCTGATGAACCAGTTTGCAGTGGTCAGATGTTTTTATCTTTGATTCAATGACTATTTGATCCCTTCGTAATTCAAATTTTCATGATCTTTTTTCAGAATCAGCCGGTTCAGCCTCTTGCATTTGCAAATCCATTGTTTCGTCATCAGCAACAGCATCAGCAGCAGCAGCAGCAACAACAGCCAAGACAAGGAGTAAATAGAGGAGGAAGTGGTGGCGGTGCCAGTACAGCCGGAACTCATCACGGAATGCCACTTAGCCAGGCAAAAACAGTGCAGAGAGTGTCCAGTGATTCATCCCTCAGCAGCGATGAGGGTGGGGGAGGGAACAATGCCTCATCCAAAATTGTCAAAACAGTATCATCATCGGCAACATATTCTACATCGGATTACCACTCCTCCATTGCTCCACTGAAAAAGTTGTCTCAGCTGTCGAGTTCTAGTAGTGATGACAGTTTAAATGGACAGTCCACCTCTAGTGTAAGTAGTTCGTCTCACAGTGCACATTCATCAAACTTTGTCCATTCAACATCTGCCAATTTCATCTCACCTGCGTCTTCCTCCAAATCCTCATCTGTGATGTCTTCCATGGGGAACAGTGCAATGAACGGCTGTAGCACATTTCCTCGACCTCGACACCGGGCACAGCAAGATCAGTCAAACACCGATGTGAGTCCACCTCTTCCTCCTCGGGAAGCCATTGGTGCATCCTCTTCAGGTGGCATTGACAGCACCTCCACCCCACTAGCTCACAGAGGACCAAACTTTCAGAGACAGATGTCTCACCCAAACCAGAGTAGCACCGGAAATAACAGTGTTCAGAATACTCGACAACCCTCCAGACCTTTCCCACATAGGGCAGGCATAACCACTAACCAAACAGGACATGTTCAGCAAAGAACTTATCGCCTGGCCAAAAATGCCCCTGGTTTTATGTCATCAGACATAGATGGCAATACAGAACGTTTTGGTAACAGTGGTTCTCAGCATAGTGCGTCCTCAAGCCCTGCTTTGGTTCCTAGAGGTTACAACAGTACTAGCAGCAGTGCCGCATCCTCCAGCTATCCAAGTCCAGCCACCCATCACAGAATTGATGGGAGCAGCCAGACCAGCAGCCCTGCCAGTTTTCGAGCCAATAGTAACACCATCACCACCACAAGTTTAACCACTTCCACATCACACAGCTACAGTAAGGGACAGGCAGTCACCCACAAACCCCCCTCCTCCAACTCCAGCGGCACCTCTGCTAGCGGCTCATCCTCGTCAGGCTGGCAGGTCGCCCAGCAGGTGGAGAGGTCCAGTTCTTCGCAGGAAACCAGTAGCAGTAGCGACTCTTCTCCACAGAGTTTGGTGCGCTCAACCCAGAACAACACGTCAAGCATGCACGAATCGAGCAGTGCTCACAGCATTAGCTCTGCTCCCTCTTCCTCCCAACCCTGGGGCTACACCCCCTCCCACAGCGACTCAAACAGTTCTATAAGCAGCCTAACAAAACTCAACCAGCGAACTCCTGGTCGAAGTGACTCAAACAGTTCTTTGGGTGCGCTGAATGTTTCTAGAATCTCGCAAACCCCAAGTGACTCCAACAGCTCCGTCAGCAGTGGTAACAACAACAGTGGTGGTTTAACCACATCTAACATCTCCAGCTCAAACCAATTAGACAACCGCAGCCACTACCAGAACCACCCCAACCCTACAGCGTTCAACACAAGACTGTCTAGCATCAGTGACAGTCAGATCAATACAATCTCTTTACAGTCCAATCCACTGCCTCAGCCTCCAGCTTTCTTAACCTCCAAGTATGCAGTTGTCCATCCACATTCAACCAACCCAGGTGGAAGTCCACGCTCAGAGCGGGCTGCAGCGTACCACTCGAACCCAGAATCAATCAAATCTGGGTCCACGTCCCGTTCTTCCTACACTCCGTCACGAAGTATGGATTTGGGATATCTCAGCAAACAGGGTGGTGAGCCTCTTAAGAGAGCATCAACAGACTCAACCCTAAACCAACCATCTGGCGGGTTATCACCCACAGGTTCTGGCCCCAATGGCCGTCTGAGCCGTGAGGACAGCAGCCAATCAGGGTCCTCCTCCGCAAGCAGCACGGCCAATCGAAGACTCTCACCGCAGTCCACTGTTCATATGGGGATCAGCTCGGTACAGAGGAAGTTACAAGAACAGGAGAGGACCAAACAGGAAGTGAGTTGTTTTTTCCTTAATCTGAAAGTGAGTTTGTCTTTTTTTTAATTTCATTGTCTTTTTCAAGGAAGGCTACTTGGAGGAATCCTGAGACCTCTTCATAGATTTTCAAGAAAAAAAAAAAAACAACTGTGAGAATTTGAACATCGACATTTATGATAATTTGCTTCTTTTTTTTCCTCTTTGGTTCATGGAAGGGACATCTCTGTTGAGAATATATTTGTGACAGCAGATTATGGCTGACCATTTTCTTTTTTCATTCAGTATGGAAGGAATAAGAAATCAACTTGCTCATCTCCACAAGCCATTATTATGAGATGCCTGGCTTAACTAAGACTTGAGATGCAGACATGAAATTCCCTATTCCACGTCTGTTAAACTACATCATTCCTTACATGTCTTGAAAATTGTGTCACCAAAATGCATTATATTCAAGTGGTTAAGGGAGAATACTCACATTCAGGGTACTTTTATACACACCAGAGATAATGGTTTATAACTTTTCACCATTGTAAAGGATACAGTCATTGGGAGTCAATACCTTGTCCCAAGACTGACATCGTCATGTTCGGGGCATACACTCCGTCCCCCTTTCCAACAGCCATCGTAAGGTGTGAATACTGATGTTACCAGTAGATATCTGGTTCCTGGCCCTCCGAGATTTGCCACGCAGGTGTGACGTGCGCCCCTGGCCATGCCTGTAGCGCGTGTCGAGGAGTCTCTTCATTGTCTGCGATTCCTCGTCATTGGGAGTATTCAGTTTTAATACATTCAGGATTGTAGCATTATGGAGCTAATTGCACACACTATTTACACCAAGAATCACCAGGCACTGTAGTATTCATGAGCTGTGCAGTTGACTTCCAACTAGATATATAACAAAATATATAGTTACATGTTACAAAATGAAGCAGGGAATTCTCATCAGTGTTTTTTGTTTGATGGAATAATCCGAGCCTCGGTAAAAATGAAAGTACTCATTGCGCAGTCGAAAATTCCCCCTGGGATCAATCCATCCAAGAAAAACACTGTCAGTGATTCTCCATATCTCTACCTCTTCTCTCAGTTTACGTCTCTTCTATCTTGAATCGGTCTTAAGATGTTAAGCAAAGCACATTTTGGAGGTGGTAGGTAGTGTGTGCGTGCGTGTGTGTGTGAGTGTATGTGTGTGTGTGTGTGTGTGTATGTGTGGTGTGTGTGAGAGAGAGAGAGAGAGATAGAGAGAGAGTGATTGATTGATTGATTGGAAGTGAGAGAGAATGACTCTGGAGAATGGGAGAATATGTTGTACGATGCATAGATGACTAGGTGTGTTATGGGGTGGGGTGGGGGAGTTTTTGAGCATGGTACTGTCAGGGGTGGAGTTGGATAAAAGTTTTGTACACTGTATTTTTTTTTATGTGCTTTGTATAATATGTCAATGTATAGTAATGATCCTTTTTTTTTCTTTTAAATTTGTTGTAGTAGTGTGTGTATTATGATAGACTATTGATGTTTTTGTCAATGTAATGTTGTTTTTTTTTGGCCCATAGCGTAATAAAATATTCCTTCCTTCCTTATTTCTTGCAGTATGAGCAGGAGGTCCATGTCCTCCGCCAACAGCTCCTGGAGGCTCAGGAGAGATTGCAACAAGCAGAGATGAGGTTACTAGACCACGAGATTGACACCCACAAGTTGATGGACGAGTGGCAGAACAGATTGGTGGAGTCTGAGGAGAAGATGAGGAGGCAGCAGGCTGAGAAGGATGAGCAGATGAGGACGATCATAACCAGGTCTGGAGAGGAGAGGATTTTAGAAGTCAGGGAAATTATTTTCAGAACTGCAGGAGAACCTTGATATAAAGTATGCCTTGGGGGCATGGGAAAAGTATACTTGTTATTGCGATGTACTTTATACTGAGGTCTACCTGCATAATGAAATGATATTATAAAAATGATCTGCATGTGAAGTTTGTACCTAATAGCAAGATATGCTTATTAAATGAGTACTTAATATTGAGGTTTTCCACTGAACCTGATAGTTTGGACGCAGTGAATCAGGAGATAATCAGTGGTGAACTCTTATAGAAGTTGGATAAATTCATACATTTAAAAACAACTCCAACACCTCCTCCCCAATCAGGAAATGCATAGAACATAGACATTTAGATACACCGGTATCAACATGGTCAGTCAGTAGTTTACACAGCGATGCAGTAATAGTCATAGTGGAATATATCTCCCAAACAAGCTGACTTACAGGGTTCCCTTGAATAGTTCGAATAACATTACAAGGGTTGAAGGTTAAAGCAAGACCAGCAGGGGGGGGATTGTTGGGGTGGTGGAGGTGTATGGGACTCCAGAAAATTTATTACCAAATATAATGGAGATAATTTATAAAGAACACTCTTAAAATAAAGTATTGGAAATTAAGGATTAGAATACATTCTTTTGTCGCAATCTTATCTGATAATTATAAAATATTACTGTTATTTAGTTGCTGGGGTCTTTATTCCATACTAGTGTCTTTTTGTATAGCAACCTTCTAAAAGGTGAATAGATCCATATGCTGATCGTGGTATGGTATTCATTTACTGCTTAAATTTATTTCTGATTTTGTTTCCTATTTAATGTTTATTCATCCCTTTTTAATGTATTTGTCTCATAGTGCACTAAATATATGTCTTTTAAGTATTTTTGTTTCTGTTTTTGTGCCAGATCCCAGTATTTGTGGAACTTAAATGAATTAGAAGAGGGAAGGGAAGGAGAGAGGGCAGGCTCAAACAATAACCCTGTTACAAATCATTTTCTTTCCTGTCTTAGGCTGCAGTCTATCGAGGAAGAGCTGAAGAAGGAACAGGCAGAAATGGCCAGTGCTGTGGAGCACAAGCAACAGGTCATAGAGGTGCAGGAACACAGGATCAGGAAGTTGGACGAGGCCAACAATAAGTTACACCAGGCCCTGGCTGAGTTGAAGGGGAGGGCAGCCAGACAGTCAGCGGCGCAGAATGAGGATGAAAACAGCAACGCCACCAATGTCTTGGCATTCAACAATGGTCCTGTCACCAAAGAGATTGCTGGGTTTAAGACCAGTTCCTGTTGAAGCATACAAAGTACTGCATAAGTGATTTTTTTCTTTTCTTGCAAGGATCTACATTTTGCAAAAAGTCAGAAATCACTTTTTTTTGAGAATCTAAATTTCGCAAGTCCCTCAGGACAGTTTTCTCATGTAGATATCAGGCATAAGTTTAGAATAATCCAAAGTGATGGTACAGGACTGCCATTAAAACATATTTGACGATTCATCCTCGTTTTCTTAGAGACGTATACTAAAATTGATGATTTCTAAATAACAAGGAGTTTTAACTAGAAATAACAGTGTGGGGGTTTTCCTTGATGGTTAGTGCGTCCTATTCAATTTTGTTTTCTGGTAATATGCCTTTTGAAAATAAGTTAAACTATAACCTTTTTCACAGTAAGTAATTTTTACAAGTAAAGCTTGCAGAATTTGTGAAGATTAGATCTTTGCAAAGAAAAATCACTTACACAGTCACTTACACAGTACATCAGGGTTGCCGTTTTGCCGAAAATTATCGGATATCCGGTATTTTTTCATATTTTTATGCCTCATTACTTTATAAATTAAATAAGAAATACTTCAAATACAAGGGGAAAGTGGGCATATATGATAACATAAATTCACGAGGATATCGGGCCATCGCAAAATTTTCAGATAATTTTTTGGTCAGCTGCTGGCAACCCTGGTACATGAAAGAGGAGCGGTCAGTCTAATTAACAGAGGAAGCATGTCCTAGCAGTTTTATACCAATGGATTACTCATACTGTTGATGTGGATGAAGAGGAATGCAACAAAACAATTTTGCCTTCTCGGCGTCAGATGTTTATTTCTTGATTGTACTTCAGTGTCATTGTTTGGTATGCAAAAGCTTACATCGACCATCATCTTGCTGCCATAGAAACACATGTCTTATAACAGTCACATTTGTAATCAGCAATGCAATCACACAATCAAGTGTTCTGTCATTTTTTTTTTTTTAAGTCCCACTCCTTTTAGATTGCACCTTGACGTTGATTAATTCTGGTTTATCCTTCTTATCTGGGGACCTCATGTTAATGGATGATTTACAGTATCTATTTCAGCCACATGAATTCACAAGCTACTACACTGTATTGGTATTTTTCTTCAGAGTCAGCATTCATTATTTGTGTTTTAGGTTACAGCTGCATCATGGTTTATACATATTTGAGGCACAGTCACAAGGCTGTTACAGCTGTAGGAAGCTCAGATAGAAGTAATTGTCAGTTGTGATAAGTTCCTTACTCTGAAGTCCCTGCCCATACAGGGCACAATGTGGAGTAAATACCTTCAAGCTACTCTAACCCAAGAGATAAAAAAAAAAAAATGAGCATTCTGTCGTTCTGTTTCCCCCATTATACTGCTAAGTTGTAATGTTACAGGGTCTTGAATTCATAGAAAAGAGTTGGCCATATGCGGTACTGTACTAGTACAAGTTTGCTAAGATGCACAGTTCTTTGATTAAATTGAACAAAATGACATTTTTGTGATGAACAGCATATGTTGTCTGTGCTGATATGGAGGACAATTAGGGCCAAATCTAAAATCAGCACTGTCAGTAGTGTCAGTGTCTCACTTCAGTATTCGAACCAGATGAGTTCTAGACTGTTTGGGAGAGTTTTGTGCATATGTGGTACATCTGGATTTCTCTCCATTAACTTTTTGGATCAAACTTCTGTGGGTGGAGAAGGTAGACGAATTTATTTTCTTAGAAAAGTTACCATGATGATGCACTTCATCTATATTAATAAAACGCTTCAGCTAAATTTGTGTCACAGATTTCTTGGGAACTACGTAACGTAAAAACATGCGGCTTTCGCCTAAATTCGTAGAAAAATACACAAAAAGTAACTATACACATCAGTTCTCTTTATTTTTTTTTACCCTTTTTTTAAAAAAAGAATGTGTATAGGAACGAAATACCATCTCCAATAGATCTTTTCAATCCGCCTGATTCCCCAATCGTCCAACTTTTTCACGGAGTCTAATGCATTCGTCTATGATGCCTTTAGGTGCGCTAGGTATTCTTTCGCCGCTGATGCGTTGCTTGCCTGCCCATTTGTAAAATGGGTTGTTAGTCTTGTCTTCATAAAGCTGAGTCATTTCAATTTCACTCGCATGTGAGAATACGCTATCAAAACCATCACATGCTGTCACGTATAATATGCAAGTCTCAAAAAGTCATTTTGAAAAGTGTACTTATAGCAAAACCAATTTATGTGGCGACAACTGGTTTTAAAATGTTAATGCTTAGGCCATTTGTCTGCATATAACATTTTTATTTCATTTAGCATTTATCGACACTGTGACCAAGCAAAGTATCTTGTTTCCTAAAGTTCTGTTGTTAATATAGTAATATTTTGATAGTCATTTCTGAGCATTCTGTATTCTGTGCTGTATGAATGCCTCATCAGTTGTGCTTGAACTGCCCTGTATAAGATCGTATTCCACAATTCAGGTCATATGCACATTTCAGTATTGTTTTATTCAGAATTTAGGATCAATTTTGATGACAGTAACAGAATTCAAGTGCTGTCTCATATACTTCAAAACATAACAATGAAGAAATGAGTCATTTCATAGAAATATGAATAATCCTTCCTCTTTACGGTCATAGGGCTTGTTTGCAGCCCAGTATTTCTCCAAGTTTCATTTCTGCTGAGTATCACGTTACATGTCAAAGCAGACATCATGTTTCAACAGTAGACGTGTCCAGAAGCAATTGTAGTCTTGCAAGCAGATCTCATCTGATCTGTGCAATACATTACCCTTTGTTCAGTCTGCAGTTGTTAAAAATATAAGTTACCGCTGTTATGGGTGGTTTTGGGAGATTTAAATGGTAGGACGAGACCTTGAGATGGTGCAGACCAAGATATTGTTTATATTCTTAGGTTTAAGATTTCCTTATTTTCATGCAACAGGTACCAGTAATTGTCATTGAAGGTGCTTCAAGGCTATGACAGGCAAATGAAATGAATGGGTGTATTATGTGTATGTATGCGTGTGGATGTATGTGTGTGCATGCGTGCGTGCATACGTGCGTGTGTGCATGCATGTACAAAGATGGTTTATAAGCTGTTGAATGCTTGTATGTTGCAAAAACTATGGTTACACAACGTGCGGATGCGTGTGCATGCAGACACACATGTACAAAGATGAACAATAAGCTGTTGAATGCCCGTATGTTGTGAGGGATGTCATTACACATTGTATGCATGCTGATGTGTATGCTTGCATGCACGCGTGTACAAAGATGAATTATAAGCTGTTCAATGCCAACATGTAGAAATGAGGCGGTTACATGTTATGATCAATGGTCACAACTGTTGACAGTAATATGTCCTTTCACAGACTGTCAGTCAAGTAACATGTACAGTGTCTCCATCAGGGAACACAGTCACATACTTTGGCCCTTCAACTTTCAAAATGCCCTCATAAAAATACATTGATCTCCCTTCCTTTCCTGTAATCAGAGTTTGCATTTCTTGAGAAAAGCTTAAAATTCCTTTAAAATTTACAAATCTCTCTTTCACATTTTTGACAGGGGGGGAAAAGGGGGATGTCTTCCTCAAGTTCTATGGTCTGGAGAAAAGACTGCATGTGTTTTTAAACCTTATAGAGAGGACAGCTTACAAGAAATGCCTGAGGAGGATGTGCAGATAGATTCAGTAATAATAATCTAGGCATGTGTTCTCTGAGACACAGTGTGCTGTACATACACATTACACTGACTGCGTTGCTGCAGTACTCCTGTAACTCATGACCACAGTTACAGCAGTGTTGCAGCAAATCACCAACATGCTCTGTATATTTGTGTTATACTCTCGGAGAACTGGTCATACTCTTGCATTATATATTATGTAAATGCTGCAAAAGGAGGGAATGTGCATATACATTCAGAATGCATGTATTTATGCCTTTATTGAATTACTCTCAAAGAGGTTCATGTATATATTAAATACACTGTTCACCCAATGTCCATGGGTGTAGTGCATTTTCTAAGGACACGGTACATTACACATTTGAACTTCTCATTCTGTGTGAATGATTACTGCCTATAGATTCGTCTCCTAACAAAGAGATCAAATGGGAAGGAAAAGCGTAGTTTTGTCTTTAAGTAGAATAGGAGAGAATTGTGCAATACTGTGTGTTACTAAACGGCAGTTTTTTAGAGCTCGATGTGTACAGCTGAGGATTTTGGTGTCTCATATCAAAAAAGTATCATGAGAAGATTCATCCACAGATACCTTGATAAATAAACAGTGATGTCAACCGTCACAAGCCTAACACTAGATTTTTATCAAAATTTAGATCATGTGTTATGAGACTTTGGTCTGAAATTAAGTAGACCCAGCGATACCTCAAGCAGACCCCTAGGAACGTGATGGCAAAATCTTGCTTACTAAGAAAAAATTTAACTTACAAAATCAACCTTTTTCTGAAATCATCTGAAGACATCAGTCATTGCCCAAAAAAACTTTGTCACACAGGAGTTACATCTTTAGTGGAACATCAGTAGTGTTACAGCAAACAGACTGACAGACAGAAAAGTGTCAAAGACAAAATTACAAAAGAGCAAGGACTGTCTGCGTGAAATCATATCATTGAATGGATCCATGCCTATTCTTACGCATGTCTGCATGATATTTTGTTCATAATTCTGCAATATCTGTTCAAGAGATATGCACGATTGTAATGCCATTTGATTGTGATGTGATTTTGTTTACCAATTCGCAATTGTTAGAGACAAAATATAATAGGCGGTGGGGATGTGTGAATGGCATCACAGAATGGCGTTTCGTTTTTGGTAGTTTTCTTCTTGGTTTAGTCTGGTATCTTTTTTTAACCCTCTCACATTTGGTAAATGGCATAATATGGATAAACCAGAAACACTTCATGGGCTTTTGGGGTATTATGTCATTCATATAAGTCTATTGGTTCTTGCGCTGAACCCTTCATTAAGTGAATCTTTGATGAAATTATGGCGGTAATTGTTTTTTTCAGATGCAGGATTATGTTCCTTTAACAAAACTATTTCACTTAGTGGATGGTTTAACTTCATTTATTAGTGACCGCTGTTTATTTTTAATATTTTTCTTTTTAATGTTTTTCTTTAGATTGCCATAACCAGCAAAGCTTTACAGCAGTAGTTAGTCAAAACTTTTTCTTTGTCTTTAATCTTTCTTGACTTAGTAACATCAGATTGGAGGAAATGAATTATGACTCTTATTTTGGATGGTTTCTTGAGTAAGGGCTATGCCATAATGACATGTGGAACAAAAAGAAGAGAAACAGTCTTTGTGGAAGACCTCACATGTTCATAGGGCAAAAGGTTTTTTGATGCACAAGGTAAGATTGGAGTTTGTCGTTCTTCAGAATGTATACATATGCTCTATTCTGGCTGTGGATTGTGTAGGATTTATATCAATATCATATGTATATAATGAACATGTCAACTCACTTAATATGACTGTAACTTACAGCAAGGTTGAATGAGAAAAGGATGTATGTATAGCCTTGGCTTCTAGTAAAAACAAAAAAAATAATATTGTGCAATACTGTATGTTATTAAAACAGAGCTGTTTAAAGCTCAGCTGGCGCATTTGAGGGTTTTGGTATCATAGGCCACAAAGGTTATTTTTGATGTTCGAAGATATTATTTATGCTCTCATTTAGCACATTGAGTGGTATGATAATTGAATACCAACCTAGACTTTGTAAATTTCATATCTTTCAATGTCAGAATATGTTAACATCATGTTTTCTTTAGCTACCCCCTCAGATGCACTGGTCAAAATCAGTTTTTGTGAATATTCCAGATGTCTGTAAAGTGCCACATATGTATAGTCCATAAAATGTGCTGAAAAATTTAGTGATACACTTATGTCCTCACTTAGAGAGTAAGGAAAACAAGATTTTGAATTCTGTGGCAAGGAAGACTGAAATTTTCCCAGAAGGACATGCCACTTTATTTTGTGATGATATCTTGCATTTCGAGGTTCAGGCTGTATTTTTGTTTTCTCTATCATCAATTGAGTAAATCACAATATCTTTAGAAATGGAAGATTTCCAAAGTAAGACCAAGTAGTTAAAAAATCATTCACAAATACAGATCAATAGGCATTATGAAGAAAATTGCAAAAATTCAAGTCATTGAGTAGGACATTACTGTGCAATGTATGTTCCTCTTCTGACAGGCCTTGTAAGAGTATATCATCACATGGAATGTGATAGAGTTGCAAATCATCTGTACATGTTGTAATATATTGTAATAATTTGCAGAATGCTGTGTTTATGTATTGCCAATCACATGAATTTGAATTGTAATAATGACGAAAGGTGTTCAGAATTCT
Source organism: Ellobium chinense (assembly GCA_033807755.1). Lineage (NCBI taxonomy): Eukaryota > Metazoa > Mollusca > Gastropoda > Ellobiida > Ellobiidae > Ellobium > Ellobium chinense. Next base: position 266,236 of record JAWQUT010000421.1, on the reverse strand, counting down.
GTCGCTGTTAGTGTTATTGCTTATGTTTTCTTATTTCTTCCCATAGGTTTTGATAGATTGTAATTTTAATTATGATTCGGGATATGTTTTTGAATAAATGTGATTGTGTCTGAGTGCAGTGCACAACTGTGGCAACTAGAGAGCAACAGGACTTCAGGTTTCTGAACAAGTGATGTTTTGATCAGTCATAAAAATGATCTCCAAAGAGACTTATCCCTAGTAATGCTACTGTCAAACCAGTTCTTACCATCATATCATTATGATGAACTCGACAGTCAAACCATTTCGTGTGTTAGTGCCAGTCACGTGAGGCAGTGGTAGAATTTTGCATCCCGGTATCAGCTGATTGGCCAGGAGATAACACATGGAATGAATATTGTCAGTAAAACTGAGTCACACTGCCAGTTGGTAGCTGGATCCTGGGCACCTCGCTCTATGAGAGTTAATATCTTATGGAACAATGGGAACAGCCAAGTTGACTGAAGGACATGAAGCTGAAATCTAGAATGTTGTGTTTTGCACACTGAAGGATTAGAGTGAGTGACTTGCAAGCCAAGGATCTATACCTGTGATAGACAGAAGTGCTGAATCTGTGCCTCTGTAATCTCAAGTCTTGTTGAAATGTTCAAGAGAAACTATTTCACAGTTCACCATAGGAAGAATCAGGTTAAACTTTGGCCCACTTGTGCACAATTTACTTGAGAAATTAATCAAAAGGGCAGGTTCCATATAGAGGAAAACCTGTTGCTGAGGATTCATAAAGTTTTTTATTGTCCTCATGGAGCTGTGAGATTGTATAAATTGACTGAATCTTGTTAAGATATTTTTCTATCAGCAACAGCACGTACACCTTCCCAACTTTGTAATTTTGCCACCTGACTACTTTGTTACCATGGCACATTGGTTGATGTCACAGCACTCAGTTGCACTGGTAGCATTGAATTGATTTGCTCTTTGCATCTGCCATATAATATATGTTAGTTTAAGTGTATCACTTCAGCCACTACACTGCCATGGTTAATAACTGTTATGCAACCTTCATTTCAACACCAACAACAGCAAAGTATCCATAGGTTATGGTTTTCTGCATTCCTTATCGTTATTTTGGTTAGGGTAATAGACTTAACTATTGAGGTACTCATATAATCAAACACTGATGAAATAGAAGAAGCTCTCAAACCCAATGAGATGATGGTGAAATCAGTTTTCTACCCCTGACAAGAGAGGGATGGATATCAAAGCATTGAGGTGCCAATTTGGGGCTATAATGTTATTTGAAGCATCATTTTCTAATGTCATTCCCCTTAGGAAAAACTATGGAAAGAAGAGATAGGGAGGGAACAGGATGAAGAGAGCATAGAAAGATATACAGTGGAATGTATGAGTCAGGGAGAAAGTGTGTTTAAGTAGATAGAAAGATTGATGTCTATTTGCATGTGATGAGAAAGGACTCTTTATTTTCACTCAAGCAAATTTAATGTGTTCAGATTTTCGTAAAAGATGATAATGGCATTCATGTCTTCACTCTCATCACATCATGCCTAAATTTGTATTGTTTGTCATGTAAAACCTTTGTGTCATTATGCCCATAGACCAAGGACCAAGGCAATAATCTGCCTTTGAGAAACACTGCTAGAATGAAAGTGAAAGTGAATCTTGTTCGTATTTCAAAGCTTATTTTTTTTTTCTTGTCCAAAAGCTTGAGACTTCAGATTTTGTGTTCAAAGGTCACACCATGCTGCAGCCAAGTTTTCTTTACCTTACTGTATCATGTCGCAAAAATGTACCTGAGCTGTATCACAAACAAAGATGGTCTTTGGACTGAAAGGTTTTCTTACTTGTAAAGGCTGTGGTGGTACACGGAGTGTTATGTACGTTATGCTCAAATATAGGTCAGGTTAGATACTAATCCATGGTTTCAGCAGGGAGTTTATATCATAATAGTATCATCAGCAGTTCTGAATTTTTTTATAGTGACGTAAATATGACAACTTGTAGACAGTGAGGTTTGTGTTTGCTTCCACCTCTTTACTGCAAAACAGTCTAGCCAGACCAGCTTATGAATCGTCATGTGCATTCCAAGAAATGGAATTCTAAGTTTCTTCATATTCCTGCAACATACCCACATACCCCTAGTGTTGCTTATAGAATAGAGCATTAACATGCAAACATAAAATCATAGTAGAATATGCTTCAAAACTGAATGGAGATGCAATAAGAATTCTTCGTTCCAGGATCATTAGATGTACATTCCCTATTGAAGAATAATACTGTGCAGTAGTGGAATGGATGTATTTTTTTGGTGACAGCAAACCCGCTTCAGTCTGATTTCTATTGTATATGTCTTGCAGTCAGTGGAAATGAGATTAATGACACTAGACCTGGAACTGAGATATCAGGCGCTAAAAAGTGTTTTGGGCCATCCAATGCTCACTTTTTGTTCGTTGCAGGAATTGATGATAAAATCATTTCAGTACACAGAAATATTCTTTCTTCAGGTGAATGGTTAGTAATTGTAGATCATTTTTTTTTCTTTTTCAGAGGAAGATTAGATGCTTTGTTCAGGAAAAAATTTAGTGTTTTCTATTGCAGAGGGGTGGCCTTGTTCCACTTTTTTTGGACTAGAATAATACTAGATTGGAACCCTTCTTATCCAATGACAATAAACGTACCCACACACACACACACACACACACACACACACACATATTTAACTTGCCTATCATATCAGCTCAAACCGCAACTTAAGCCTCATTTTGAATTGCTGCAAGACAAATAGTTTTCTTGAGAATCTACTTCAGTTGAAGCTGCCAGGGCTCTAGAGTCATTATGTCAGCCTTATTCGCCAATTTCTTCACTGAATGGTCTGACCCTTCCTTGCATAACTGCATTATCATACTTGATAGAGTAATCAGGGCAGCGCGTTTACTGTAGTTTGAAAATGATGCATCTTTACAGGGACAAAGTGTTAAGAAGTAGTCTATATGATATTTAAGACAGAAAGTAAAATGATATACACAGGGATTTACACTAGGACCTTAACTCTTAAAATGCTGTGTCTTTATTAAAGTGAGGGCATTTGGCTGCATCACTTGATTACCTTGTGTTGATGATGTCCAACTTGCTGGCTGATTGTGTTAATACCAACTGGGCTAGACTAGTCCATCGCATCATGTGCTTCTCATTGATGGGCAGGTCATGACAGATTAAACCAATACCCGTATCACCCATAGATAGTAAGTAGGGCTACCAGATCCTGCTCCTGCATTACAGAATTTAAGTCAATGAATCCCTTTTGTATAAGATTTACACAGTCTTGAAAATGTAGAACTAGGTGCTTGCTTGGAATTATTGTCAGCTGCAGTTACTTGGTCACTAGGACTCTGTTTCACATAACTTACAAGCTTGCAATTTTTATGCATTATATTCAGCAAACAAAAAATTGCTATTACAGCCATGCAGTGGCAAAACACTGTACTGTATAATACTGGAAGTAGAATATGATTTTACAATGTTTTGTCTTTGCATGGTAAAGTTGCCACCACCTGCTAACTTTTTATTTTTCCCCCAGAGAGTAAGAATGTGTGCACAAATTAAGTTATGAATAACTTAAATCCATAATGCATATCAGTTGATTTCTGTGGTAACTTAGTTCATTGATTGAATTTGTATTTTTAATGCTGCATTTGTACAATATTTGTTTGTTTGACTGTTTGCCTGTAGATGAGGCTAATAAAGCTCGAAGCTGTTTTCAAGTATACCAGGGCTTTTGAAAGTTTTTCTTAAATCCTTTTACCGTTGTCATAATAATGATGATGAGAATAGTGGCAAGCACAGGAAAGAGTAGGATAATGATGATGATGATGGTGATGATTTGGTAATGAGGATTGTTATGAGGAGGGTAGAGGCTGAGGAAATTTATTACAATGACGAAGATGATGGCCGTTAATTAAAATGAAATTTGATTTGACGACGATTTGGAGGCAAATTCTAGTCACTGGTAATAATGATGATGATGATGCTTTAGATTATGCATCAGATGATGTTATCTGTGCACTTAGCCAAGGAATTAGAATCATATTTTTATCATGAAGGCAAGGGCTTAACATCGCAGCCTGCCACAGGCATTTCTGTCTTTGAGAAGTGAAACAGGCCTTCCCTGAAAGAAGACAACAAGTGCAAAAGATCATTGTTTTCAGATAGGTAGTTTCCTGGCTCCAAAAGGTGAGTAGAAGTTAAATAAAAGCCGAAAAGGAAATAACGAGTAATAAAAATCTCAGATAGTGCAGAATCATGAATGCTTGAAGTAATTCAGACTGAATTCAGTATATGAAAGTCCCTCAAACTGCACTAGAGACGGCAAAGATAAAACTAAAAGGAAAGAGATCCCAAAATATGATGCAAATTTTCGAAAGCCAAAGCTTTTTTCATGAGGCTCTAGGGGTATACTAAAATGCATAGCGAAAACAGCGAAGTAAAAAGAAGGAAAGGAACGTTGAAGAGAATCGCCACTACAGTTGGGGATTTTCATCACAAGCAAAGTGTAAAATAAAACAATTAACGATAAAAAGGAAGCCTAGTGGGCATAACAGTATAATGAAAATCCCTTGTATACGCTCGTTATCGTTCTGTCCCTCTCTCTATCGTTCAAAGATTTCCACTCAATGTTCTCCATATCTCCCTAACTCTTACTCTCTCATACCGTCCCCCAGCCCCTCCCTCTGGGAGCCCCCGGGCCCGACCCCCACATAACATATACCTTACTTCAACTGTGCCCTATCCCGCTGATATGACAATAATTAAGATACAAATAAGGATATTGTAAAGGTTAGTGAAAGTGAGTACTGTATAATGATAATAGTTATTATCTATAATTGGTACTGATAGTCATGTTAACATTTTTCAGTCAAAAATTTGCTGAGAGCCCCAGTTTTATTTATTACTGTACAGTAATTCCCAATCACATTACTGTATAAAGACAATCTTAGGTCGTTGTTACTGAAATGTCCTTGAAGTAAAACTAGAAAGCGATCATTTCATGTTCAGCAAGCAATCTGTCCTCTCAGAAAACCGCAGTCGCAAATTACCGCAAATCACCACGTATTTAAGGCTTAGTTGTCATTTTGCAAATTTAGGTATTTTCCGCAAATTCAGTACAAATTTTGTGGATTTAAGCCAAACATTGCACTTTTTATGCCGCGGTCACAATTAAATATTGCGTCTACGGGAACAGCAAAAATCTATCTCATTTCTACAACTTTGCAACAGTGCCGTGGTAAACAATCCGACGTGGCGTTGAATGTAACCAAGGATTACAAAGCTATTTTGGCATTTTTTTTTTTAAATTTCGGCTCAAATTGTACCACAATTTGCATGCAAAGTTTGCAGTTCTTGGTGCAAAAATTTGAGAGTTTGAAATGCAATTTCAGCAGAAAGAGATCAATGTACAGGCAGCACAGAGCATAGTTATATAGTTCTAGATCTTTACCATATTTCACTCAGATAGCTAACATTAGCTGTTACTGCTGACTTTGCCGGCTTTTTAGTATACTGATGAGCATTAAAAACGCCGAGTTTTAATGACTACTCACTACGGATAAAACACTGTTTATCTAAAAAAAAGTTGTTTTCACAGAATGTAATGTGACATTAAGTCACTGTTTTTAATGATCATGGTGAGTTTTAATTATATTTTTGGGTCAGATAGTCAAAACTCATGTTTGGCACATGGGAAGTTGGTTTATAGGCAACAAGTAAGTCTTTTATTGTCATTTGAGTCACAAATGATCCTGTGATACAGAAACCGGTGTGACACAATAAATTTGGTATCGTTTGCCTTCAGATAATCCTGTCTAAATTAACAGCTGAACAACGTGAACGGGCCATTGGTATGTTGGATACCAGTATGTCGGAATCAGAAGTATAATTATAGAAGACTTAACTGCCATAATTCTATCATTGTACGGGAGGAATTCCATATGTGTGCCAGAAAGATTTCCACATGGAACACATCGAACCAACAACATACCCTAACGCTAACCCTAAACCTACTCTAACCCTAACCCTAAACCTGACACTGGGTTAGGGTTATGGTTAGGGTTAGGGTATGTTGTTGGTTCGGTGTGTTGTTTGAATAAATCTTTCTGGCACACATATGGAATTCCTCCCCATTGTACGACTGCAACAGCGCTTCAGCCTCACTGATTTCCACTTGGGACAGGCCATGAACAGGACAGCTAAGGGTCATTAATCCTGGACAAGATGTTAACATAAGATTAAGTAATCGGCGTAACTGCTTCCAATCCACCGCTGAGACCGTTCGAGGGGTGCTTGGGAGGCTTGGACCACTTTCGCTTCAACCCTGCACCGCCGTCTGCATGAAGCCGGACTCAATTCAAGAAGGCCATGCTTTGGCTCTATGCTCAGTGTGCAGCGTTGACAGAACTGTTTGAATTGGGCTCATCGTCATCAAAGATGGACAAGAAACCAGTGGTAAGGCGTACTTTTCTCTAAGGAAAGTCGCTACAACCTAGCACATCCAGATAGGAGCATGAGAGTGTGGCGTCGTCCTGGAGAACATTTTCCTTGACATCTGTGTATTTGAAAACGATAGGCTGGAGGAGGAAGCATCCATGTGTGAGGCGGGATCAACTACAACCACAGGACAGCATGATATGTCTTCAAAGGTCCTGTCAATGCACTTACATAAAGAAACGACGTTCATAACGGATCGTTGTGCCAATGTTTGCAGTCTATCAAGATCTCCAGGTCTTCCAATGGCCGAGCACATACTGTCGGTTTCACTTGGCAGTTTCTACTGCATCAACATTTCACCGTAATGGACTTATCAGTTTATTCACTAGACATGTCGCCAACAGAGCATTTCTGGAATGAGATAGGCCGCAGAGTTAGAAATGTGGCAATGCCTAATCGTCAAGCTCTGGAGGTCGCACTGGTTCAGGAACGGTATGCCCTGATTCCATGAATGGAATGGAATGTATTCAGGATAAGAATGTAATCCGGAACCTGATTTACCCAACGAGAAACATGCAGAGAGTGGATCTAGGCTCGCGAAGGACGTCTTTTGAATGTGAGTACTGCATGAGCGAAGTTGTGACTTTTTGTTGAGTAACTCCCGTTGTTAGTGCCTCCGAAAGCATTTATTTTTTTTTTTTAAATGTCCATTCTTTCCTTTGTAAATAATGGGAAGACATATTTACTTTAGGCACAAATCAAAACAAAAATCTTCTGCGTTTTTAATGCTCATCGGTATGTATAATTAGGACTACAAGATAGAGATACAACTATCTATCTATCTATCTATCTATCTATCTATCTATCTATCTATCTATCTATCTATCTAATGCTGTTAACTGCACCGTCACACGAAGGCGCACAGACAGACAGACGTATTCAGTCTTGGCAGCAAAATAGTGTCTACACCGCATTGGTTGTGGCCTCTTCCTGTTAATCGTGTTCGGGAAATTCCCGTTCCTATGTCGTTACCCACACTGAGGGGCGTCAGCACTTTAGCTACAGACTGTTCCATACATTTTTCGGCAGTTGTGATCCCAATGTTACATTAGGGTGAGTAAATCCAGTATGATTTCACTCTGTCAATGTAGTTCTAATGGAGTAGAGATGCATGAACGTAGCTAGCATGAGTCAGCCAACTGAAGAAGTATAAAATCGTGACATAAAAAGTTTCAGATTTTTCGGGAATGCCATGCCATGACAGCAAGCTATGGTGTTCTGATCACTTCTTAATAGACAAATGTAGACACCAAAGTTATCTTCAATATATTACAGTGTGGACTATCTAGACTGTTATGTAGTGCGCGTTGACACATATATTACGACGGAACAACGATAATATCAATGATCAAAACAGACCATTTGATGTTGAACTCTGGAAATGTGCTCAGCAGGGAGAAAGAACTGATGTTTTCTCTGTAGACGCATCCAGCAAGGAGATCCACTCTGGCTTTTAATCATTAGAGTGCGATGAGCTTCAAAGTTGGTTTTGCAATGGAATGCAATGAACCACCAACCAAGGTGGTCGAAAGTGGTCAATATTTTAGCAGTCACTGCATGAAAACCTGGCATCAGATGATATGTTCTGCCGTACATTTCAGAATATCTGTAGTTTCATATTTATTTCATTATACAGTAACTAAAGTCATGAGAAATATATTGTTAAAATCTGCAAGACTGGTCTAGATCTAATTCTCACAACTCAAGTACCGTTTGCACAAAACTTCACAAAATCCATAAAATCTTACCTGGCAACCGTGTTGGGAAATTTCCTGTGTGATTATTGGTAGATAAAGCCAAGGTTCTGAGGAATACCTAACACAGAGGCTTGTCTGTTCATTGATTCAAGAGGATCAGGTTGTCATGTGGTAGCTGCAGAGTGAGTGTGTGATAAGTTTGAAATTTTTCGCATAAGCTTTCCTACAAACAGAATAAAGATGTAATCTACCGGACACAAAGACCGTGGCTGTGATAAAAAAGACTAGACTACCTCAGACTGAAGTTTCAGTTTCAAAATGCGCTCTTTTTGGCAATCATAACATCACATGCATGGCATGAATATTAACATGGCTGTCTCCAGGGACGGGATTGCTCTTGCATCAATACAGTTCATTTAGTCATAGATTAGTCACAAAATCGGCCCTATTCCTTGACTGTTCATAAAAAAACTTTAATAATACTAAGCTAAGTCCAGCTTGCTGCTAGTTGCGAACCAGTGTTACAGAATCATATTGCACATGTTGTCTGCCAACCAATTAGCTGACACTGGGCAGCAAAATTCAAACACCACCCCAAGAGCTTGGTTAGGAGACGCGTAATCATGTGGCTATTGCCACTTTCATGCGTAGGGAGTGGACGGTGGAATTAAATCTTATCGTAGCATCATGGTGGTCAGGTGCAAGAGTCATGTCTAGGTTTCCTAACATGTACAAGCTGACTCAATACTCTGTATCTCTCTTGTAGTCCCAATCTTCCCCTCTCTCTCTAACCTCCCACCCCCCTCACTTCCTTCCTTACAGCTCTGCTGAAAACTCCCTTTTTGTGCATTTTGACCTCGTGGCAGTGTGGTTTTGGAGTCATGCTTAGAAACTGAAGACAGTTAAGTCTAAAATTTTTATGTTCGGCTCATGTACCAAATGGTTTGCTTTGTGGTTTCACTTTACTCCCCTTTCCCACTCAACTCAAGTGTAAATGAGTACTGTACCTGGCTTTAGAACTGGGAGGACCAGAGCTCTGCACTGCGGGCAGCCGGGCAACCATGCAGCAGTGACTTTTAAGTGTTCAGTTTGTAATATTACATATTTACATGTATGATGTGTAATGTTTGCATTATGAATGAGATATAATATGACAATGTATGGACTTGTAAACCAGTTTCCCTACAGGTGAATGAGAGTTCTGTTGGTTTATTTTTTTGTTTGTTTCCTTTCATTGACCTAACAGTGCTGAGGGTACACCACTCAGAGAGGAGGAGGAGAGAAGGGGAGGGGGTTCATGGTATACTTGTTATGATCATGATATCTTTAGGAATAAGAATGTCCACTTGATATTATGGTGGTGGCGCTAGTTTTCAGCAATATGTAAAGAAAAGTTCTTCTTACTTTGTCTTCTATGATATTCTGGGGAAAAAAACAACAACTTTGAATCCATATCTAATTGCATGACTCCTCTTTCTTGTGAGACTCAAAATGATAAAGAGAAGCTGTATGGACGAAAACTGGATGACCACCGAAAACTATAATAGTACAGTATATGCAATGTATTGTAGTTGATCAGAGGGATACCATGTTTCTTCATAGCAAGTTGGATCTAAATATGTCATAACATTATTATTAGAGTTGATGTTGGTGATACCATATTTGGTAACAGGTTAAAAATTCTGTGGCGGTCGGGATGGAAAAGGGGCAGGGAAGGGGAAGAGGGCTTTCCAATCACTGCCAACATTAATTTATTGTATGAGTCGCCTAGAGCTTATTCATACATTATATATATATATATATATGTCTATCTCATTTTATTCTCTTAGCCTGAGAGGCGATAAAGGCTGTCTCTGTGTTTGAGATGGCCCAGAAGAAAGCCCTTGTCAACATTGTGAAAACCAAGCTCAGCCTGGTCACTTCTCAGAAGGAAGAACTCTATGGGACGATTGATGCCTGTGTAGATAAGGTTTGGTGTAGGCTGTCTTGTAAATGTTTACAGCCTTTTCTCAATAGTTGTGACCTCACAAATCCCTCTCTCTTTTCCATGAGTTGGAGAGTCTAGTCATTATAAAGTCAACACTAGTGGAAAATAAAATTGACTGTGCAAATTGAGTGTAGCCTTTTGCTTCACATTTGAAGATTATGATTTTACACCTTGTGAAACCCTTTTTAAGGCATCAACTAAAAATGCATAAAATGTGATGGAACCATCATCGGCAAACATATATTGTCATATTTTAATGAGTGTAGTTGATTTCCTCATTAAGTATTTCTTCACTTACTTATGTACTTTTTGTTCATTCTCTCCTTATAAGCGTTCTTATTGCTTGCTGTCCGCACATATTCACTTACTTTTTACTTATTCTTCTTTGCTCCTTCCTTTGTTGACTCTGGCCCTCTTTGCTTTTGACGCATAAAAGATAAAATAAAATGTGCTGGCCTTACCTTCACCTCTCCGTCTTTATTTCTGATCTCAAGGTGACGGCTGCTGCAAGATTGGCCTTGGACACCAAAGACCCAGATGTAAAAACTTTCAGTGAACTCAGCACTTCGTTAGAGACTGTGCTTGCCTTCATAGTTGGACTTGGTGCTCATGTAGATGGTACGTTATTGTGGCTGAAATGTTGTTGCATGTATTGCTAACATGCTTCTAAACAGAATTTTAGGGGCACTGAAATGTCACCTGCTTAGTACAGTGAACCTTGGATCTAACAAGGTCACCTAGACCGACCTTCAGTCTTCGTTGAAACTGAGGTCTTGTTAAACGCAAGGTCTCTGCAAGTCATGTGAAAACTGGTCTATCTCTAGTGAGAATCTTTAGCTAAAAGGGTACTTAACTTTGCATTTCAAAAATATGGCTGGTTGCTACCCTTGACTCCAGACACCATCGGCATGACAACACCGCGAGCTGATACATGTACCGATTTATTATTTTTTAAAATTTTTTTTGTAGACAAGCAGTGTATATGTTGAGAAACAAACGGTTGCAGTCTGTGATTAAAACTTTGCCCAGTGCAGTGATTGGTCCAACAAACTTCTTGGCCAATCATCAGCCAAGCATATTATTCCATCGTTCCATTGTCCATTCCCCTTCCTTCCCCTCACCCTTGCCTTGCAGAGGCTTCAAAGGCTATAATTACTCTTACTGTCTCTTCTGCTGATCACTCAGATGGTCCTATCTCTTTCCTCCATCTCCTTCCTCTCTGCTCTGCTCCTTTGCACAGGCAGATATTAACGGTAACCTTTCACGTTGACTCAGTCTTGTAAGTTGTAGACTGTTGATAGCAAAGCAGTTGTTAGGTAAACCTTGGGGAGTTGCTTGCTGCCGACAATTTTATTGCGGATGAGAAGGATGTGCGATGGCCTAACTTCAGGTCAATGACCTCGTTAGAGCCGAGGTTGGTAAAATTTTGTATTCGTTGGATCAGAGCTACATTTACTAATACAAATACATTTTAAAAACCGGAGATGTTCATTTCCTTCAGTGAAATGCGAGGTCTCGTTGTATTCGAAGTTCACTCTATGTAAATGTATGAAATTCAGAGGCATGGATGAGGGATGGTTCACTTGTATCACTGAGAGCAAGATGAACATTCAGATTTATAGTGGATTTGTGTTCTAAACATGAAATGCTTTGAAGAGTTGATAAATGACTCCTGAGTGCTACTTTAGTGAACATAATTTGATAACACTGACAATTGTTTTTTCTTTATGTGAAATTATTTTCTTAAATGCCAGTGAGACAAGGAATTTGAAAGTAATAGAGCGGAATCTTGATATTAAGTATTCACTTAATAAGATTACTTTGTTATCAAGTACGAATTTCACTTGCACAAATTCATTATTATTCTATTCCTATAATAGAGGTGAACCTCGAATTTTGAATATACCTCAATAATTAGCATACTTTTTCCATTTACCAAGGCATATTTTATATTGAGGTTCTATTGTATTCGTCCTCCTCTTTCACCGTCTGCCTACCCAAATGTAACTTGAGTGAATACATGAAATGATCAAGGGCAGCTGTCTGAATGATCTTAACTGACATCAGAAAAGAGGCTGTTGTGCAAGGTAAAGTGAAGGATGGGAAAGGAATAATGATAAAAAAAATTATGTAAGTAAAATTCAGATAGATACAAATTTATAGCCATGACAACTATTCAAAACATTCTGCAGTAATTTGTTAATTCACAGTCTGATGCAGTGACCTACATGCTTCTAAACATTTTCTTTCTTAGCCTCTTTTTCTTTACTTGTTTCTAGATGCCACATCAGAAATGAGAAATGATGAAGCAGACACTCCAAATGAAAGACAGGCACTGGAAATGTCACAGAACACAGAGCCCACTCTCTCAGACAAAGTGACACAACAGGAAACAAGACTCAGAGCTGTGGAGGATTCCATCAATCAAGTGGATGGAAGGGTTTCTACCAAAGTGGAAGAAATAAAAACCAGCCTCATGGCCCATATGGCGCAAAGGATAGCTGAACTGGAGAAGAAGCAATCAGACACAGACAAACAGTACAATATGAGACTTGAGGAAATCAATGAACAGCTAAAACAGATGGGCACAGGAGGAACAGATATGATGAAGCAGAGTGAATCCAGACTAGACAAAGTGGAAAAGCAAATGAAAAAGTTGGAAGCTGCAGAAAAACAGGATGCTTCACGCCTTGACAATGCTGTAAGGGATATTGACACACTGAGAAGTCAACACAGCAAAAGACAACAATCCACCAAGCTTGACAGTGTTGCAAAACAGGTAGAGACTTTGAGTATTCAGTGCTGTTCCTTGCAGGAGCAGCTACAAGACACTCAGAACCTCAAGCAAACGGTGGATGATCTGGCTTCTAGACTAGGCACGCTGGCAGATAAGAGTGACCTTATTGATGTCATGAAGGCAGACAGGGAAATGAAGAACTCTCTACAAGATGTGACATCCAGATTAGTTGCAGTGGAGTCATCAGTGAAAAGTTCTCTGTCACACACTGAGAAGGAGGAGAACAAGAGGAGAGAAATGGAGGACAGGATGTTGGTGCTGGAATCAAACAGAAGCAAAGACTTGGATCATTATGCCAAAAAGTTGGATGAAGTGGAGAGCAAAGTAAGTCCTTAAAATATGCTATGACCAGAGTGCCACATTCTAGATTTTTCCTGGGTATATTAGAGTAAGATTTATAAGCCCATAATAACTCATGCAAAAGTGTCAGTGAATATGGCTCATGTTTGCTCATTGTTTGGCTTAGGACATAATTTCTCCACTGTCAATCTGTCTTGACTTCTTCTGCATAGTTATGCCCCCAGATGTGAACGCTGTATGTATGCATCTCAGTTAGAGAAAAGGGACATGATATTAACTTCCATGCATTATTGTTTTAGCTACACAGCTCAACAGTCTCAGCAAGTTCATTGCCATACCTTCTTTTCCTTCTTCATTTTCCTTCCCAGCCCTATTGCACATCATTAGCCAGTTTCCTCTTTTTCTATAGTTCCAGCAAGTTTGCTACATAGTTGACAGTAGGGTTACACCTCTGCGTCATCTTCTTCGTATCCTGAATGAGCTGCACAAAAAAGTTGAGAAAAGGAAGGAAATATCTCTGCAAGTATGTTATCTCTGACAGCTACACTTTAGTTGACAGCAGACACATACTAATACCCAGCACACATAACATCAGTCAACGCATAACAACAGCAGTCACAACGATAAATTCGCATTATATATATCTTTACAAGCAACAAGCATTTTCAGTTTAAATCTGTGTCCTTGTAGGAGGCTCTAATCTTGTGGGAATGTATGTACAGCACTGCATGATCGTAAGTGTAAGGGGTATATGACTTTTCACTTTAACTTCATCATTTTAGTGATATGTGAAGAGATAGAAGCTCACAGTTGACATGACTTGGATCAACGCATATTACATTTATGAGCAAACACCGACCAAGAATTCCTCACTTTTAAGTGTCACTTCAGTATCAATAATTTGCCAACATTTTTCTTTCAGCTGAATGAAGTAGCAAAGCAAGCAGCAGACAACTCTACTCGGATTCAGACCATTGGTAAGAGTTATTGGCAATCATTGGAGTCTATAATTGAAGTAGGTCAGCCAGCAATAAATAGATTCTGGGCTTGATGAAATGAACCTTGCCTTTTCTCCATTTTGCTTGCCTGACTTGATTTTCTGTGATCTTACATCTTGCACAGGCACAGTTCAACCATTTTTGTGATAAAGCATGAGAAAGCCACAAACATATACATCAAACTTCATTTTGTATTGTGAATAGTTGTTTACAGTATGTTTATCTCACTTCATGGAACTTTCTTCTTCTAATTACTGTATCATCTCAGAACTTAACTTGGACATCTAGAATCTGTTTCAGCTTAAGTTATGTGATAATTAATTCTGAGGCAATTGTTAACCTGTGTGGCGGTGATCAACTTTAGTTACTTACTTCGGTGATCAGGTCTTATATGACCCGATAACTCTTTTGTGGAAATGGCGATCAAGTCTTATAAAACCCGAGTGTGTTGTCTACAAAACTGTAAGCTGAGCAGACATTATAGTTATTTTAGGCTGTTGGGTGAAAGTATAACTGCATCGACAGTAGCAAAGTTTAATGTTATTTTGTCCTTTTTTGGAGGAAAAAGGTTGAGTAGCCTTTAGATTACTTATAATTTGTCCTACTGTAATCTTAAATTAATGTAGGTTGGCCCATGTTTTGTTCTCAGTTAACTGTTTATGCCTGGGACCATAGACCTGGTGGATACTTACAAAAAAGTGGACTTCAAGACTTAGATATACAGTGTACTCCTTGATAGACTGCAATATCGATATATGTGGACTGGGATACATGGCCTGTGAACTGGGTTGCAGCTGCCCTGATGGAGAGAAAAGTCCTCCTTCTATTGGGATCATGGACGTTTAAAACCATATTTAGTAGTGACCAAGATTGCCTCAGGGATATCCTTTTTCACCTGTGCTATTCCACATCTACACTGCTAGGGTGACAAGGATTCAGTGGGACATAGATTGAAAAAGCATCAGAATTAAATATCTCAGAGTGACCTTTAATTGCAGCCTGTTTGTATAGGCACTGTTGGGAGCAAATAATTCAGAGATGCAAACGAGGCATGGCAATGCTGAAATCAAGGGCAGCTGTGAAACTGTAATAGAAACGACTGGCTCTTCTGCACCATCAGTTGGTCTTAGCATTGGTCAGTTTTGGTCTTAGAATCCTCACGGTGTCACCACTACAGTGTGATGGACTGGAATTTATCCAGAATGAAGGCATGCACATCATTTGGGGTGCATCAGAGAAACTCTTATTGTGACAATGAGACACATACTGGGACTCACGTCAATAAAATCTAGACATGCTTGCAAAGGTAAAGGCTAATTGTGAGCAGTGGAGGAAAAGAGACATCCTCTGCATGAAAACACTGCTGATATCGACAGCACAGGATTTAAGAGATGATGTCATGGATGGCACAAGTAGAAAAATACTACTGCTCTGGTCACCCTTAGTGAAAGCCTTAGTCGAGGGAGAGGACTAGGTCAACCCGGATAGCGCATGACTGACTTGCAGAAAGTAATCATCATCCTTGGCAGGAAATGCAGGAAATGGTTTCCTGGGAGAGTCGACCTCAAGGTTAAGCAGCTCATTGCTGATAACTCAAGAGAAGATGATGCTATCATGTTCACTGATGGGTCTGTACTGTGTGGTAAGAAATCAGGATAGGGCTTTTCAGTGAGAGGCAGGGTCATCACCGAGTAGAGTGGAGAGTAATCAATGACTTTTTCCAGAATGAGAATGAAGGTGGAGGCAGTCATCGCGACTCAGAAGTAGTTCTCTGGGACCACAGTAGCAAAAGCAGTCATTGTGACAGACTTAAAATCCATGCTCCTAAAGATCCTAAACGGATGGTTGCAGCATGAGTGGATGGACTATCTGCTGACCTCCAAGTTTCACGGAACCACAAGGATCTATTGTCCAGGACATGCTGGAGTCCATGATAATGAAAGAACTGATTAGCTGGCGGCTGATGCCCCTGTGGTGGGGACATTACAGATGGATAAGGCAGACATGGTAAAGTCACTGAAAGATCGCCTGTAATTAGCATACATGTCAGTTGAGGAAGCTGTGGCCCTCAGACTGCAAGAGTTTGTGATTGCAAGAGGGCCAGGTCAAATGGAACGGCTACTACAGCGAGGAAGGACAGGAGGGTACATACAGGGCGAAAGGCACCATCGGCATAAGTCATTTGCTGCCGAGGACTGAGAACATATAGGTCTGCCCAGAGTGTAAAGATGTCAGTTCTGCAACTCAGTAACCATTTTACGCCTTCTATCAATACGATGACAGTTAGCATGTAGCCTGCATGAGCTTGGGACTATACCCCCGAACCTAGTATTCGAATACTTTTATTATGTAAGATTAATCTGTGGGTTTTTTTAAGATCACCAGTCCTTATTC
>JAWQUT010000421.1:223532-249517 GCA_033807755.1 Ellobium chinense | reverse complement strand
GGGGGGGAGAGGGGATTTGAGTAGTTTCATAAGTATGCGTTTTTTTTGTAGTAGATCTATGATCATACATTATTTATGTTGCTGGAGGACAACACATCACTTAACTAACACACAATTTAAACCCTCATATCCCTTGAACATTTAAAGAATGAACACGCTATGGAAACTATGGTGGTCCTGTCCTGGTTCATGAACACCTTTTTAAGTGACAAATCTTCTATTACAGCGTCTCATCTTCGTCTACTTCAAATTCTGTGTCCTGGCCATAAAATGATTGTTTTCCTCACCATTGATTTCATCTATGATATGACTTTCCTAACAACTGTTAAAATGTTTTCTCTTCTGTCATCATCCTCCATTGCCTGAATCAAAATTTCGAGTACAACTTTACCAGAACAAGAAGCAGCTAAATCTGATGTTGTTAAGTAGCGCATTAACAATGCGTATTAAAAACCAAAATAATATTACAACCCCTGAAGTAAAAATAATAATGGAAGCCCTCACCTACTGCTCATAACAGTCAGAGGTATGGAATTTTCTTTATTTGCTATTAAACGACTTTAGCAGCAACAAGAAGAAAATCCCAACCATCAGTGGCTCTGCAAAGTGATCAGGTCTTATACGACCCGATCAGCAGTGGCTTTATAATTTAACATAATGGTGATCGGGTCAGACAGTGATGGTCACTCATTAACTTATGGGTGGAATTCATTGATTTTTGGTAGATCATGAGGAACGTGATCTTTAGGAAAAGTCACGAAATTTCAGATCCGAGAAGTGATTTTTAACAGAATTACACCTATTTGAAGATGCCCCTGGTCATATAAGACCCAATCAGCGCCACACGGGTTAAGTATCTTTTTCAAGTAAATTGAGTACATGTATATTATATTATCTCCATACACTGACAAGAGACTGATTATGGAGATAGTAACAGTTACAAAGGGCCACAATAAAGCTGTGTTTTCAATTAAAACATATTTTCAGTCCCAGTCAGGATCTTGTTTTCATAGCTTGGTATCAAATTGAACATCTTGAAGTATCTTTCTTTAAGAATTTTAAAATTAAGATCTTTAAAACAGAATGTAAAAAGTTCGTTTTTACAGATAAATAAAAGTGATTCACTGATGCAAATTTTCGATCTGTTAAGATCTTTTTCAGGCATGAAATAATTCAATGCCCTGAAATATCATTCATGATGACATAGTTGCATGCTAATTCAGCAATATGTGGATGGACCTCATCATGGTCTATCTTGTTTCTCAAGAGCATTTCATCCTGTAGAATATCACACCATTGTCCATTTTATTTGTATGCACTTAACATGTTCTCTCAATTTCTCTTCCAGAGACCAAAAGACTACCAGCTTTCACTGGTTTCACAGCTTATTTGACAAAATCAATAAGTGTTAAAAAGAATGCAACAATTTGTTCTTTTGGTGATGTTCATTTAAATGAGGGTGACCACTTTAACTCCAGTTCTGGTACATTCACAGCCCCACATGATGGGTTTTATATTGTGTTTGTCTGCCTAGCAAGAGAGGCAGGAGGTCACATAGATGTTGCTGTCTGGTGTGAGAGATGCTATGATCGTAAAAAACAATGGGTATGTTGTTCAGGAACTGATGCTGATTTGACAAGCAGTTGTGGAGTCGGTGCAGTACACCTCTGTGCAGGGGATAAACTCTCTGTACAAGTTACAAATACAGATACTAAAGAACAAATTCGGCTTTCTCATTTTACGAGCTTTACCTGCTTTTCAATTGGCTAAAATATAAATTTAGCTATGCATGACAGCTTTTGTTTCATTTTGGCCTGTTAATCATATTTGTGGTATGCTATATGCAGCTGCTTGGAGTTGATAATTCATCTTAGACTTTTAAGAGGCTGCCTGGTAAACTTTGAAAAAAGCACATGTGTAATACAGTCAAACCCCATTAAATTGCCCCCATTGTATCACCAACATATCACATCTGAACAGATCCAATGTATCAGAAATACTGCAGTGGAAATTAACTCCATTTAAAATAAAATTATATATCAACAGATCTACATACACTTGCAACTACCAAAACCTGGAGAAATATCATGTCTGCTTTAAGCATTGTGTTAAGTCACTTTTTAGAATATCTCATTGGATTTAGGCACACTTTTGATGAACAACTAAGACAGCGTTTAGCACTACAGTATAACATCATAGTTTTACTCACCAACTTGGAATTAGTTCCATCATCAGAATAGTGGTCCTAAGGACGGCCACATCAGACACCTCATTATACTGCCATAGAGATCATAGAGATCAACCTTTTGTACAATCATGGTGAGATAGGCTACTCTTACTGCTGCAAGTGATTATGTATTTAGGTGCTACCCTTTCCATGGAGGTTGTGAGATTACATGGTGTGCAGTCTATCACTATAAATGCTTAGAGTTTCTGTGCAAAACTACACCCCAGTGTACTGAATAGTGCATTTTTCTCTCCTAAGGGTGTTGATCTAAAGACGACTGTCGTTTGCGATAGCACCGCTTATTTGACACTAGATTTCATCCATGTCTTTTTTAGATACATGTACTCCCTATGTTTCTGGATTTTTTGTCTAGACACAAGGATTACTTCAGTTAACATCAGTTGACTTCTGAGAGTGTTGTTAGTTCCTCGTGATTATATATCAAAATAGAAAATCTAGAAAAGCCTATGCAGGATCTTACATAAAGGTATCTAAAAATGATGGATGAAATCTGGTGTGAAACAACTGCTGCTGTCACAAATGACAGTTGTTCTTAGATCATCATCCTCAGGGGAAAAAATGCACCATTCAGCATTTTGGTGTTCACTTTTGCATAGAAACTTCAATGTACTCGTACTTATGGTGGTAAGTGGCACACTATGTAAACTGCATTACAGCCAATGGAAAACGGTAGCACATCCTCTTCAGAAAAAATAACCACTATGCCGCGTTGAAATTCTGAATTCTAATGTTGCAGGAGTTACTCGTATAGTTCTACTGCACTGTAATATTCACAAACATTGTGTAGACTTGTGAGAAATGGAGGGAAGGCAACAATAAAAGTCACCAGCTGGTTAGAGGAGGAAAGTGACAATGTTAAAAGGAGGGAGAAAGAGAGAACATTTTTGGTCACAGATGAAGAGAAATCTGTTGTGAAATCCAGTTGAAACAATTTTATTACTAATTTTGTTTGGTGGTTGCGAGTGGAGAGGCAGATTAAAAGCTTTTAGTCACCATTCTAAGTATTGTCACCTACTCTACAGTGTTACTGTTGACGCTGTTTTATTGCAGTCTTCTTAATCACAACATTTTACAGAAGACTTCACTTTCCTTCTACAAAATTTAAGTCTTCATATAATCACAACATTACACTACTTAGCTAATGGGGCCTTTTGCTTTACCATTACTTATCCCATGAGAGTTGACCGGGAAATGGACTGATAGAGGGAATGTTCTGATTGAAGTCACGATTACGCCGTACAGCTCAGTGTCCATCAGGTGTTCCATAATGTGGAGAAGGTCGTGGCTGATTAATCTGCCAATGAAGTGAAGGACGTTTTTGACACTGAAAATCGTTTCACTTATAAGCAGACAGACTTGTTTTATTATCTTTTTTTGTTGCCCTCAAGGAGTTGCCCCATGTCATTTGTACTTGATATATTGACATGGATTGTCTAACTGACATCATGTTTTTATTTTTTAGGTTAATTAAGCTAATGATCTTCTTTGTATTAATACACAGAATTTGCAACTGTGTATAGCTGTGGTATTGTACACAGAATTTGCAACTACAAATATGTACAAGTAGATAAATATAAATATATCCTATCCAAGACTTTCAAAAACAAAAGAAAAATAAAAAATGCACATCAGTAGACTACGACCACCATATATTTCACGCAAGATTTTAGTCTAAGGATGCAGGGCATGTTTGTCATGTGACTGAGTCAGAGTATAGTCATAAAATCCACAGCTCTAATTGCTTGCTTGTTTGGGCATTGCATTATAAGTTATCAACTTACACATTTTGATTTGACTGTCTACTATCCTGGTACTTTTAATATGTATTCTTACACTTATTCAAGATGATAAGACAGAGAACATTTTGCTCCACAACATAATTTTTTATTTGGCGAGGGAAGGCATTCCAGATGAAAATGTGGAGAGAACATTTTGTTGTGGCACACAGTTTTACAATGTTGTGAGAAAACATTTCAGATGAAAAGACAGATAAGATTTTGTTCTGGAGTATTGTACAATTTTACCGTGGTACAAATAAACAAACTTTCCAGATGAAACCATAAAGAACATTATGTTCTGGCACATAATTTTACAGCTCTGTGAGAAGATATTCCAGATGAAAAGATGGAGAACATTTTGTTCTGGTAGACAATTTTACAGTGGCTTGGATAAACATTCCAGATTAAGAAACAGAGAACATTTTGTTTTGGAGCACATTTTTGGAGTGATGTAAAAAAGACCAAAAAAATGTAGATGAAAATAGAAAATATTTTGTTCTATACAAATACAATGATGCTAAAGTGCACTTGACCCAATTTGGTTTGTATGTGGTCTTTCCCACAGAGATCTACTTTGCATGTCATTTTATGAACTTTCTAACTTTATCCTTGGTTTAGTGGTAGGCTGTGACTGTTTGTACAGTCTTATGGTTGGGGAACAAAAACTGTGTTTTTCTTATTGTGTCTTAATGTTGGAATTAGTTTTAAAGCCTGATGGTAACAATGCTTTTGAGACATCATTTTATTCTAGCACAGTTGTGATTGAAACTCAGTAAATCTTATGTGAGGAAGTTCCCTGTTGTTGTTGGGGAAACTATGGGGAAAATGTATTATAAAGCTCAAGATTGATTGTATCTTTTTTTCATAATCAGATGTGTTATCTCATAATAAAAGTTCATTTTCCATGAGGGAGGTACGTTATTACAAGTTTCAGTGTGCATTGTAATTGTTTTCTGCATTTTGTGTGTGTTGATGTGATGAACATGAATGAGTGTAAAAAGAGTGGAGATAGGGAGATAGACAATCCCCGTCAGTGTTCTTGTTTGATCATTTAAGTTTAGATTGAAACATTCACTGGGAGGCTGTGCCAAGTGGTGAGTTTTTTGGTATTTGCCAAGGCTGGGATCAGTTCATCAAACACAAACACATATGAGAATTTCTTTTCTCATTTATCAGCATATGAATAAACACAATTTTGAACTGTTATCGTAGATTTTATCAGCTGTTCAGTTTTTAACACTGGAGTCAACATACTGCCCTTGCTTATGTCTGTGTGTCAGTGCAAAGAGCATGTGGGTAACCTCCCTTCATGACAATAATGCGACCCCATAAGAATGTAGTGTCACTAGAGACGTAGTTTACCAGACACATGAATGAACTAATATGAGATGGCTTATCCCAAAGTGTCATACTGTATAATGTATCATAAGAAAAGCTTATTTATCTATAATGTTGTTAAAATTGATGTTTGTATTTACAAAGCTGTAGCAGCCGCAGTGAAGAAGGTTTGAACGAGATTTTAGTCATGCGTTGGCGAAGTTCGAATCAAATTAAACTGAACACAAAGAACTGAAACAGCCACAAATATGGGATGGCTTTTTGAATGACAGGATATTTCTGAGGAGACCAGCGAACCATCTTTAGACTGAGTACAGGGTGCTGTAGACTCCAGGCCCACGTACACCACATGGGTGAAGTAGAGGGTTCCAACCAATGCACTCGCCGCCAGGAGCAACAGACTCCCATCGTTAATGGTATGATGAAATCGGCCATGTGTATAACACCAAACTTTACAGGAGAGCTAAAAACTGAATTAATTAAAGAATTCCGCACAAATGACTGTAATACTTAATTCAAACAGTATAGAAATACTTTCTCCTCTTACCTTTCTCACAATAATGTTCAACATTGGCAATTTTCAGAGAAAACAGCTTTTGAAGCGACATTTACCGAGCTGGCTGAAATCATCATGCTGGATTGAGGTAGACTGTGTTAGATGGCCGACAATTTGTCGATAAATTAATGGACTTTTATAAACTAACACAACATTGTGGACGGAAGCTTTAACATCAACAGCAAGAGACAACCAAAACATTTACAACATACAGTGATCAGCAGTGCAACAGCAACAAGAAGAACTAACAATTAAACGTGTATAAAATAATACTAGAACCAAACGATCAATCTTCTTTAGAAATGAATGAGGGAAAGAGGAAAATGATGGAGATCATGAACGATGATGACAGTGGTGGTGGTGATGATGATGATGATGATGATGATGATGATGACAGTAGCGACAAAATATGGCTAGAAAATTCAACATTCGTTTCAGTTTCTGGATACAAAAGAAAAAAAAAACAGAAAAAAAAATATCATTTAGATTAACCGACGAGAACATCAGTATCATAGGTTTTATAATTTCCATAAAACATAATCATAAATCTGTTCATAACATAAGCCTTGACTTTGTCTATCTTCTCACCCCTCCCCATTCTCTTCCCTTTCTCCTTACCCTATGCCATCTGTCACGCCTTTTGTCTGTGTGTCAGCTGATCCTCATGCCCGCAGTGTACCTTAGCGAATCAACATTTACTGACACGGCAGTGAGTCATAGCATGCATGGCAGTCTTTGTCAATGACCCCTTTAGCTCTTGAAGATGGTTAAATTTCGAGGCTGGGATCTTTAGTCTCTTTTGGAGCATCGCAGCGGGTTCTCTAAATATGTACTTTTGAATGTCCCTGGGAGGATGAGGCAAGTCTTGGTACCTGTCAGTGAAGTGCAGTTTGTATTGTATGACATGTTTTTGTCCATCTTCGGTGGCTGGGGTATAGAGTAAACTGTGAATGTCAGTCGTCACTGGGTCTCCAGCTTTACGTCCTGGACGAATGCTGGTGTAAGGTCCTCATTTGGAGAAATCTTTGAAAAAGTAATGGTGTAGGTATTTTATCACATTGATATAATCGTGTGGACCATTGACTGATACGCCTTTGAGGCCCTTTCAATGAGGCTTTGTGAGGAGTCCACCTCCATATGGGTGTGTCCTTTGACTAGGTACATGTACTTTTGGTGGACTTTGACGTTTGATGTTTCCATGAAATACTGGATCGTATTGGCAAGAATTTGGTTACGGTTTTGGGATGTTCAGCCATCACTGTAGATGACAATTTCTTTGGCCACAGGTCTTCCTTTGAGGTAATCAAAAATACAGGTCGCGAATTCATTTGCAGATAGTCCGCTCTCAGTTTCGTTCCACACATAGCAGGTAACAACTGCAGCCGCCAGGTAATAGATGATAAAATTGTGGACACATAGCTCTGTTTTAAAGTACATGGCTGAAGCATTGGTGTCTGGTGCCAGCAACACCAATGCAAAAATCCATGCAAAATGCAGCAAACTGGCCATGATTGTTGGCTTTGCTCTGCAACGCTCTTCGTTTGTCGCCGTCCTTGTGCTCCAAAGATTGCTGTAAAAAATTCCTGTGGTCTTGCCATTCGGCTTGGGACACATTGCCAGTTTCGTAACCCACATAGAGTTCACATCTGTCCTTCTTGGGTACATAGATGGACAAGTTTTTCCTAATGAATTCTTTTATGTTTTTTTTTTTTGTCCGTTTCATTATTGCCTTTCATTGATGATGAAATTATGGTGGCAATGAAGATGATCATGAATAGTATTTTACGTGTCAGTCTTGAAAAGTACTTAGACATAAAACGTTGACTATTTTTTAAAAATAAATTCATTCTATTTCTCAGATGTTTTGCGTTAAATCTGGGCAGAACCATATTCAATTTCAATGATAGTCAGAGTTACTAGGATGGTGCTGCAGATGATGATGATGATGATGATGGTGATGTTGTGATGGTGGTGGTGGTGATGGTGATGATGATACGGAGATGAGTACTTTGTTGAAAATGGTGGGGATGGTTCAGTCAGGCAAAAGATAAGAGTGAATGGGGAGTTATAGCAGCCCGATGTCGGAATAGCATCATTGTGGAACAAAGTGGCGCCAATGCTACTGTAACATCCAGCATAAAGGATGGAGACTGAAGGTATGAAGATGCCAATAGCACCTGGCATAAAGATATGCGATTTTAAATAGTCCCTATAAAATCAGAAAACTGGCCATGGGAAGGGGGGATGGGGTTTGATTTTAATTTCAAAGGCTTAGATAGGTGCAAATAGATGTGTAGACTCAGAATAGATGAGGTTTAGCCACTCAAGTATAAAATTTGTGGTTATTGATAGATGGGTAAGATTACCCTGTTGACTAAGTGAAAAGGCCTAAAATATTAGGTTGTCTGCTTCACTGCCTAAGTTCTCAAAATCTAACTGGTTTAGGGGCATTTTTCTTTGTGTAAAAATCTGAAAGAGGAGCTAAACAACATGTTTGGAAAATATTTTGTACTGGGACCCCTAGATAAGTTAATGAGAGGTGTAAAACTAATGTAGCCAACAGTGAAAAAAACATTCATTTTGGCATCTTTATACCTGAAGCATCAACGGCAGCATTACGCTACGGTGGCTTGCTGGAACACCAATAACAAGGGCAGTAGTACTGTAGTATCAGACTCTCAAGGCACGCAAAAGAAGATAAAGAGTTTGAACACTCCGTGGTGACTTGATCCAGTGCCTGTAGTCCTGACTGGTAATTGTGTGTGCGTTTGGTTTTGCGCAAACAGGCAAGCAATGGGATTGTGCAAATTGTCCGTATATGTAGCCAAAGACAAGATATACAGTAGGTCTAATATGTGTGTCGACTACCTGTCGCATTTGCCGGATACAGTTACTTATAATTGATAATTGTATCCGTTGCTCCCTGCTCATCACGAGGAGGGAAGATGCAAATAGGATGATGATTAGGTATTGATAATAATCAGGAGGTTAAACATCGAATAAGAAATACTTAGCCTATAGAAACGGGGCTCTTTCTCTATAGCCGAGTGTTTGAACATATTCTAGTCGCAGTTTGAGAGACTATTTGTTCCCACGATGAAGGTTTGCCTTTTCCATTGTTCTGTGCTTGTGCTGCTGATACGGACAATTTGCACAGGCCCACTGCAAAATATTTACCTGAATTTTTGCGCAGATCCATAATAGGATAAAGGCTGATTTGCAAAAACCCAATAACTTACTGTTAGAAATAATTTTGCGGGTGGGGGTGGGGGTAGGAGTGGGGATGTAGGTGGATAAAGTTGTTACGGCTCTGATACTGATGTTGATTATAGTGTTTCTGATGACAACCCCGTAATCTCTGTCTAGATAAATGATGAATGATGCTGGACATTGCAAACATGATAACACTGTATTTTCAGTTCAGTAAAGCTCCCATTGATGGGTTTGGTATCAGTGAAGTTTACAAGTTAGTTTTACACTAATGATCACTTCGCTGCTACCTTAGTCAGTTAGGAGAAAATTAGTTATTGTGGTCTTATAAAAGAAAGTAGAAGAGCAGAGTTACATAATATACAGAAAGCACAATGCCAGCCTTTGTTGTTGTTGTTGTTGTGGTTGCTGTTGTTGTTGCTGGTGCTGTTGCTGCTCCGGATGCTGTTGCCGGTGCCCCTGGATTATCACAACGACGTTGCCAAATATACAAATAAAAGGTTAAATATATTGGTAGCAAAATAATCATTTTCACCGGAATTTTCGCTTCCTGCTAAACATCCTTACGGGAAGTCCCTATATTAGCATGGCCCTAGGATGATCATAATGGACTGTGAGCTATTTTGTCCAGGAAAAGCCTGGATCTAGAACTAGCTAAACGGTAGGAAATGTGAGTACCTAGATCTAGACTCTAGATCTATATTTTAAAAAGGTATATCTGGATGACAAATGTAGACTTGTCTAAATACGTTGACTGTTCTTTTCGGACTGATCCATGATGAGCCATTCAAAAATGTTATCAGTTTATGAACACAGAACAGGTCTAGACTAGTCTAGGCTAGAAGTGGATATATTCGGATCTGAATCTAAAATGTCTTGTCTATTATACTAGATCTTATGTTGACTTGAAATTGTAGATAAATTTGATCCAGGGAATGGCGAATATTGGCTACACAACATTACAGATTGCAGTTCAAAAGTGTAACTTTCAGTTACATTCTAGTCTATCTGCCCCACAACACGCAAAAAAAAAAAATCCAGCTTAGGATATACAATACAAGAAATGACATGACACTGAAAGCAGTCTCTTGTAATTACAGAATTTAACATTTTGGCAATATCTTGGGACGCCATTGCTAGTTAGCACACTTGGGACAGTCCCAAGACATTATTATTAGAAGTCTTTCATATTTTATGGGCTTTCTAGCTTCTAACTCTAACCCTGTCCATGAAACTTGCCCAGGCACAAGGATGTTGCCACATTTTGAACTCTTCTTTGAAATTTGTTTCACATATGTTAAAGGCCTATGTTCGCAGCATGGGTAAGCCTAATATGAAGTAAGGTAGCGCCAACGTGAGATTTAGTTGTTCTGCCTACTTATCTATGGGTAATGGGAATGACAGTTGTAGTTGCACTGTGCACAACTGAGAGAAACTCAGGCTGGTCTAACTCGGCAAGTGTCAGGCGGCACTAGTCCCAAGGAGGCAGTAACATAACAAGCAGCTAACATCATTGGACATTATAATCATGGCGGAGACATTGCAGTAAGAGAGTGACTCAATATTCCCATCAGGAAAAGGGTTATTTGCAGTTCTGGCTGAGGAATTCATGCACCTTTTCCAAACTACCAAGACAATATTACTGTAACACGTTCAGTGATTAAAAGACCCTGACTCTCCCTCCCCTCCCCTACCTAAATCCTTTATCATATAACATGAATGAAATTTTGGAACATATAATCATAGACTAGCTAGTTTCAAGCTAGTTTTAGGGCTTAAAGCTAAAGGAAAGTATGTTTTATTTCTCAGTCTTACATATACATTAAATAGAAATAATTTTAACACTGATTAATTTATGTCAACAGCTTCAGTGACAAAGGAAAAAGCCCATGTCTTTAAGATGGCTCAGAAGAGAGCATTTGTCAGCTTATTGAAGACGAAGCTAAGCCTGATCACCTCCCAGAAAGAAGAACTCTACGGGACGATTGATGCTCACACAGACAAGGTGCATATTTGTTTACCAAGATTACTGATTTCTAATCTTATACATCAGAAGTGATTCTATCACTATTTACTTTCTTGTAGCATATCGAAATGAGGCTCATGTCGTTATACTAGGAACTGAGATATATCAGGCTTTGAAAGTGATTAGAGGCCATCCAATATCGAATGTTTTCCTGTTGCAGAAATTGTGAATAAACTCATTTCTAATGGTAACTAATTGTAGCTGAATTTTGAATTTTTGTGTAGTAGAATAGATGACTTAAATATTGAAAAACTGTTCCTCTATTATGATATTCTCAAAATATTTTCTGTTGCATTGGAGTGACCTTCTGCTGCTTCAAACACCTGATGTATTATCTCAGGCTGGAATAATGTGGGGATCTGTTATTTTTTTTTTCACTAAATGAAAGTTCACACAATAAGCTTTCACAATAGACCAATAACTTGCCGTTGTCTTAAAATGACGTAAGCCTCATTTTATTGGCTACAAGATATTTTTGTCTTCGACTATGTTCCTTAGACTGTCATAGCCACAGGTGTGAGTACTGTCAATATATCTCAGTTTCTGTCATTGTTTTGTTCACTCACAACACATTCATTTTCTTGCTCTCACAAATTCCCTCTCTCCTAACCTTACTTACTCACCCACTTCTTCACAAACTCATTCTCTCACACTTTCATTCACTCACATTTACACACATCACTCATTCACCCACCCATTCACCCACTCATTGACCTCCATTCCTCCATTCTTACCTTGCAAATCAGCTGGAAGAACAAAAATGTGCACATCCATCATTCACATTTATTTATACTTATTATCATCCCAAGGTGACAGCTACAGTAAGAACAGCCTTAGAAGCTCAAGACCAAGATCTGAGTACACTTACTGACTTGAGCTCTGTGCTGGAAACAATTCTTGTATTTATAGCAGGAGTCGGTGCCTATGTAGATGGTACTGTATTTCAACATTTAGTGGGTTTGCTTTTCTTAAACTACAATAGAACTCTAATATTAAGAACTCAATTAAAAGGCATACTTTGTTATTAAGTATGAATTTCACTTGCATTGATTTATAATTATCCTATCATTTCACTGTTGAGATGGACCTCGATATGAAGTATACCTCAATAACAAGTACACTCTGAGGGAAACTAAATGTCAAGATTCAACAAAATTTGGAGAGTTAACAGTTATGTTGGTGGCCAAAAACAGTGGAAACAAAACTTGCAAGGATGATCCATTTTGAGGTCCTGTAACTTAAATCCAGATCCCGATTCCACCTTCTTAGCTAGAAGTACCATAAACTCAGGTAATTCCCTTGAAATCTATAATTGTGAGGCAATCTGATAGTCTGATATGTTGAAACATATGGCCATGTAAAAGAGATGCAGTACTACCCTCTTTAGAAGTCTGACCTGTACAGGGGATGAAACTGCATACCACATAGCAGAAGTTCCCCAATCTGTTTATACTACACAAATTTTTCTCTAGCCATCAAAATTGCTGAAATTTAGCACAGTGACATAACATACAATGTTTATTTTTTTTAGGCATAACATACCTTTATTGCTTTACTTGAGAAAATTTGTTCATGCAGAAAAGTCACTTGCTCTATCCATTTTGCAAGAGCATCAAGCAATAATTTTGTGAAGTCAGGCTGAAAACTTGAATAGGGTCATGAATTCTGAATCATAAAAAATGAAAGACTAATGTTTACAATCTCAGAAATTTCAGTTAGTCAAGGGAAATATTTGTTTCAGTTTGCACATGGCAGGCATGGAATAGTTGATACTGTTTGGTCAAAGTAACTTGGGGAATGAGTTTTTATTGAAATCTTTCAGATCAGACAGTTTTTGTATCACCAGTTTTGATCTGGATGACTTCTTCTGTATGAACCTTTGCGACAGTATGGTAAAATGCTGTAAGAGGATCATAGAAAATTACTAAAGTACCAAAGTATGACAGCTAATTCTGGTGTGACCACTTGTTATAATTCATACTTTGAACTGCCCCTTACATACTGTCCACTCATGAATACATTGATAACTGGAGCAAGACACTCGACAAATTATTTCCCTCTCACCTCCAACAAACCACTGTACTCAAAACCATCAATGAATACATATCAACAAACTCAGCTGCGCTAGCTATGCTACATTAATGCTGTTGGTAGAAGGAAAGGGGAGGAGACATGGGAGGAATAATAATATTGTTTAGAAAGTCTAAGATATATTGAGAAAATTTGTGATCAGTATTTCATTTGTAGTCTAAACATGCAGTGACTCAATTAATTCCGCACAATCTCTTTTCTTTCGACTCTTAGACACCATTTCCCGTTCAAGAGCTGAGGAACCAGGCGCTCCAAATGCAAAACAGATGGAGGAAAAATCTAAGGACATAGAGGCCATTCTATCTGATTCTGTGAAACAGCAAGAATCAAGACTCAGAACTGTAGAGGATTCCATCAGTGAAGGGGATTTAAGAGTTTCTGCCAAGATGGAAGACATGAAAATCAGTCTCATGACACACATGGAGCAGAGGATAAATGAACTGGAAAAGAAGCAAACAGACAACAACACCCAGTACAACATGAGGTTTGACAACATGAAGGAAGAGCTAAAGCAAATGGACACAAGAGGTACAGATATGATGAAACAGCGTGAATGTAGACTGGACAAAGTGGAAAAACAAATGAAAAAGTTGGAAACTGCAGAAAAACAGGATGCTTCACGCCTTGACAATGTTGTAAGGGATATTGACACACTGAGAAGTCAACACAGCAAAAGACAACAATCCCCCAAGCTTGATAGTGTGGCCAAACAGGTAGAGATTTTGAGTAGTCAGTGCTGTTCTCTACAGGAGCAGCTACAAGACACCCAGAACCTCAAGCAAACAGTGGATGATCTGGCTTCTAGACTAGGCACGCTGGCAGATAAGAGTGACCTAATTGATGTCATGAAGGCAAACAGGGAAACAAAGAACTCTCTACAAGATGTGACATCCAGGTTAGATGCAGTGGAGTCATCAGTGAGAAGTTCTCTGTCATACAAGGAAAAGGAGGAGAACAAGAGAAACGAAATGGAGGACAGGGTGTTGGTGCTGGAATCAAACAGAAGCAAAGACTTGGATCGATATGCCAAAAAGTTGGATGAGGTGGAGAGCCAGGTAAGTTTTCTTAGTCATGAAATGTTTTGACCACTGTTCTGCAGTCTGATTGATTTCAAACTTGAATTAATGTGCAATTATCAGATTTTACTTCATTTATTTGCCAGATATCCTACATATGTGCACTTCTTCCAACAATAATTTTCTCAGTGATCCTTCTATACTACAGTGTCTAGTTTAGGGCCATACATGTATCTTAAAGAGATAAGATACAGTACAACTCTTTTAACATGAAATTGAAGGGGACAGCCAAATTATCACAGGTTTAAAAAGTTTTGTGTTATTATATTACAATACAGTTTAAGGAGATATAAGTTTCAGATGGTGTTGTTTCTAGGTGACAGCTTTGACTGATAGCACCTTATGTTATCAAGGATTAGCGTACATTGTCATCACCTTTGATTGTAGCAATAGTGATCATGCGCTCTACCAAATCTTCATGCGCCAGACCGCTGTGGACAAGGGGAGGAAAACTTGCTAGGACAGCAGTTTGTTTTTTTTTCTCTCTCTCTGTGTCTTGTTTTCGTGTTATTAAAGATTCCCTGAAATTCATTATCAGGTTAATCATTAAATTTTACTAAGAATAGAGAAGGTTATTGCATGGGGATTTCCTTCTTTGTCAGATTAGCTGAGATTTCAGGTAATGCGCTTTCATAAGAAATGAATTCTATTGTAATTATTCCTTTCTTGATACAATTGTTGTTGGTGCACATGAGACATTTAAAGTTAAGATATCAATTACAGTATTGGATTTCAAATGTAGAATCTCATGATTTTCTAACTTCATGTACATTAGGTTTCACTGAAGGAGTTGAACATCTGGTGCAAAATGAAGAAACTTTGTGTCAAGGCTGAGCTTCTACCAAAGCTCATATAAATATGCGCTGTGGTATATATATAAGAGAATCAGGTGAAATGTAGTGTCTTGTAAACTGATATTATCGCATAACAGTTGTTTGATCATCACCCTTAATGGAGAAAAATGCACCATTCAGCTGTTTGGTGCACAATTTTGTGTAAAAACATGTTTTTTGCATTATAAACTGTGGAGAAACGCAATGTCCCCCTTTAAATCTAAGCAGTAAAACAATCTTGGCTAAATACAATGATGATCCATGTTTGATTCTACTTAAATATCCTTCCCACCTCCATGCATACCACAATCAACTTCATCTTTCTCTATAGTTCAAGCAAGTTTGCTACATAGTTGACAGCAAGGTAACACCTCTACGCCATCTTCTGCGTCTCCTCAATAAACTGCACAAGAAAGTGGAGAAAAGAGAAGAAATCTCACAAAGGGTATGATACTTTTACCAACCACCAAGTGATGAATATTGTTACACCCACCGTTACAGGGATAGGGATAGCTATCTGCTTCACAGCCTTAAAAATCCGCATTATTTTGTCATAAATTTTCAACCTCTTACATATATCCTTCACCCGATTGATACCGAGGAAATGCTGCTTGAAAGTCAGGATTTTCACACCTCGCAGGCCACTATAACTGGTTTTCCCTTTAGCGCAGGGTATAGGCATGATGTCATAAAGTGAGAGGTGAGCCAGCACTCGTTATGCAAAGAAAGTTGTCTACATGCGAAAACTTTCCACAGTGCTAAACTGTACGCTTTCCTTTCGTATAATTAACATAGGTCTTTTGTAAAGACTGTAAACAACTGCCCGACGCTGTAGTCTTAGAAGAGTCAGGATAAATATTTGATAAAAGGAACATTTGTCAGAGTCCTGTTTTGAGTTGCTTTATTAATGTATGCATAGCCTGTATGGTTGTCTGCTGTATGGTTTAGTGTGCTTTCACTGACCTATGGTTCTGACAATATGAAATTATCATTTTCTTAAAGAGCACTTTTAGAAAATTTAAACACTGCACAGCTGGACAGGATTTAATTGACAGTTAACCATTGTCTCAGTCAATGATTTCTGAGCTTAGAAGCTGTGCTAGTTGCGTTACTAGTCATAATTCAGTCAACAGGCTTTCAAGAGCCGGTCAAAAAAGCAGGCACATGGATGCAAAAATTATATTGATATCCATGAGTTGGTCACAGCTGACCAGGGGAGCATTCTTTCAAACACCCATGAAACTTTTATTAGTTTTGAAAGAAGAAACTGGTTTTCACGATCAAAGAGGAGAATGAGATAGCTTCTAATATGAGTTGGGTGGGCACAATTCAAGGGATGGAGAAAGAGAGAGAGAGAAGGAAAGAGAGAGAGAGTGAGAGAGAGAGANGGGGAAGAAAGATAAGGCAAGGGTAAAAGGGGAAATGAAAGTGGTGGGATAAGAGTCTAGGAGAAATCAAGGGTGAGAAAACAAAGAACTAAACGCATCCAAGAAAGAGAGAGAGAGCACCTTCACTTTTGCCTCTTGTTTCTTAACCTCTCTCCTCTTCCCCCTCTCTTTCTCTCTCTCTCTCTCTCTCTCTCTCTCTCTCTCTCTCTCTCAATGTGCCAATTCTTTGACTGGCACTTCATAGCATGTTGACTTATTTATGATCAGTGATGCAACTAGTTCCGTCCTTGAGGCAATAGTAAACTGTCATTCAAATCCTATCTTGCTGTGTGATGTCTTAATTATCTAACTTGCTCATCATGCAAATGATAATTTTGTATTGTGAGAATTGTAGGCCTATGGGAGCACTTAGCCGAAAGAAACATGTTAAGGGTTGAAAATTCATGAAAAAATGATGTGGGTTTTTAAGGCTATGAAGCAATAGCTTTCCCAGTCCCTTTAACAAAATCAATGTTCATCAAAGTCAGACTTCCTGATTTTTTTGTTTTTTTACATTGCAGAAAAAGTCTTCACTTATCTTTGACCTTGTGTGGTATGGACCACTTTCAAAGAGACAGTATGTTGACTAGGGNAATGATGTGGGTTTTTAAGGCTATGAAGCAATAGCTTTCCCAGTCCCTTTAACAAAATCAATGTTCATCTAAGTCAGACTTCCTGATTTTTTTTTTTCACATTGCAGAGAAAGTCCTCATTTATCTTCGACCTTGTGTGTTATGGACCACTTTCAAAGAGACAGTATGTTGACTAGGGGTCACTGTATGTGGAACAACAGTACACGTTCATTATATTAATGTAATATAGTTTTGATGATGGTGTAAGACAGTTTATCTGTGAGGCATCTACTATCAAGATGGACTTCAGTAAAAAGGTGATCTGCAAGCCATCCCTTTTCATGCGCTATGGATCTGTAGTTTCTATTTTCCATAAAAATCGCACTATCGTGATATCATATATTTAAAAATGGAATCATGTCACTTCTGTTTCATATCCCTCTGAATGAAACAGCTCTTCAGTCAGGGAAAATTGAAGTGGAAAAAAATGCCTCTTGTTTCTTAACCCCCTCTTTTTTTTTTTGTTAGAATTAAGTTCTTGGAATTTGCCAGTTCATTAGCTTTTGCTAGCACAATAGATGTAAGCAGATAGCTCACTCATGAATGAGTGCTGCACTACCCACTTGCCCTGTAATACGGGACAAACACATGATAAGGAACTGCAGGATGGTGGTGTACAGCCATCCACTAGTTTCTGTAGTTTCTCTTGTGGACCTGTTCTACTACAGTTATGAAAGGTTTTCACACTGAAAGCTTGCTCACTTTAACAGACCACAATATATGGATTTTAAAGCGATTTTCATGGAGAATTGCCAGAAGCCTTTTCTATAGCCATTTCTTTTGGCCAACTAGATTTTGTGGGTAAGCTAACTTTGAAGATACCAGGGAAACAGCCATTTTTTTGTTTTGTTTTTGGACTATTTTAGTCATGTTAGTTTACAGGATTGGGATTAGCAGTTTTGCTCTTTGTTTGCAGTTTCACAAAAGAGACATTATATAAGGCAAGTGTATATGGTCATGGAATACAATTTTAAAATCTGCAGTTTTCAGGAGTGTCAGAAAGAATAAAGCAAGTGCATATTCATGAAGATGTACTGATGACAGCAGTGACTGCCCACAGCAACACCAATAAGAGCAGAAATATCATGAACATTTTTTATGTTCAACCTTACTTTTGTATTGACGTTTGCTGTGTTTTCAAAAATACGCTTGTGTAAACTTGATTGATTGTGCTCTTTACTTCAGTAAATTGTAATTGCATTTACGTGCATAGAATGGGCATACTAATTATAAAGGTTGTTTAACAAAAATATTCTATCTGTACCCCACTTTCCAACAACACCTAAACTCTTAGATTCAGTGCAGGCATAGATTTTGCTCTGAAAGTACCTCAGATCAGTAAACAGGTCTTAACGCCAAATTTCTGAACCACTTTAGGTTCAGTGTCTTATGGGCTTTATATTTAATTTCAGCTGAATGAATTAACAAAACAAGTTGCAGACATCTCAAGTCAAGTGACGAGCTCAGGTGAGCATCGGACGTTATTCAGTTTTTATTTAGTTTTGTTAAAACATTTGTGTCCCAACTGTTAATAATTTTGCTGGCTTATTTCCCCAGGTATGTTAGTTTGTGCGCCACTTGAGCAAAACCAAAATAAAGAGCAAAGCATGTAAAATCAACTTAACCTAATTCACCTTTCTTATTAAGTAACATAATTATACAAAAACACTTTTTTATCATCATAAATTTAATTGACACTGGCCGTTTTGCATCAAACAGGCATGCATATTGGAATATTACATACATAAAACGTTTGTTACAAAGAATAATAGACTAGTAGAATACTAGCATGTATCTCGCCCACATACATTGTATCAATATACATTGACTTAAACCTTCACTTTTCTGTTTGGTTAAGGTTGATGGGGCTAACAAAATTTTGAGGATGGCAGGAGTCTACTACATTTGAAAATAGCTTGCCACGTCCTCAGTCCATCCTCATTGTATAGACTAGCATGGACACCCATTCTATGAATGGGACACTAGGTGATTTATATAATAATCCTTGCATTATCACTGTGGTGCAGTAGCTATATGGTGAACCAGCATGCACTCCCACTCACTGAAAGGGGTACTACTGTATGACTAAATTTAAGAATTCGTCCAGTGATATAGTGCTTGACCTTCCAAACTGCATGGCATCATCAATGAATGAAATGCAGAATTCAAAATTTTAACTTCATTTGTGAAAAGGGTGAAATGGGAGAAACTGCACAAATTTCCCATATATTTGCAGTGGAATATTGCACCCTCAGTAAGTAGACATATTGATGCTAATCCTCCCCTATTGAATTTCATGGAAGCTGACAGTTCCAACTGAAGTTTACATACAGTGGTTTCAGAGTTTATTGCATTTGCAAATAGTGTGTCATGATCCTGGCTTATTCTTATAGTATAAACGCGGGACCGAGCAAACATATATGTACATACTCGGCGATATGCATTGAGTATGAGTGTATTCAGTGGGTTCCTCTGTATGTATTTTTACATACAGGCAAATTTATTTCATAATATATCTGGTTTTTTTAAATATAAACTGCCATTCAGTAGATAAGTATCAGTGCAGGGATGATCTACATGAAACAACAGAGAGTTCAGAGAAGGTTCACGAAAACTGCGTGGCATTCTGGAATAACTAACTCTACATGTTACAAAGAAAATAGAGGAGCATTCAGGGTTAGTGCAGGAAGTTAATACTTTTCAGCCTAGTGAGTGGTATGACAATTCATTCCTAAACTACATTCAAGCCTTTTCCATCCAGATCAGCAACTATCTTGAGTTAATTTCTTTTCATATACATGTACTTGAAAATGCTAAAGAGATAAGAATATTCTTGATGTGAAACCAACACCCCTGTTAAACACTGGAAGTCCTAATATAAGAAAGATGGATAAGATTGGGTCTTGCTGAAAATGAAAGAAATCTGAGGCCTCTGAATTTTTTTTGTTAACTACATTTTGAGGGCCTCTTGATAATGTAAGTAGATTGACATTACAGTGTTCTGAGAATCATACCCTTTAGAAGTACAGTACAGTGTTGTGTAACTTCTAAGTATGTTTTCAGTTTATAACTAATCACTTGAAATTTCTGTCTCAGGTACCCAAGGACAGCAAGCTCCGATTGGCTTCACAGCATACTTTCCACATGCAATACAGGTCACCCAGGGTTCAATTGTACGTGCTTTCAGTAATGTACTTTGTAATGAGGGTTCACATTTTGACCCAAGCACTGGCACATTTACAGCCCCTCATGATGGTCTTTATGTTACTGCAGTTTGTTTAACAAAAGCTGATGATGGTGAAGTAGATGCAAATATTCTCCATGAAAGAGGGTCTGGTGGTGTTGCAAGATGTGTAGGCTACTCAGGAACAGAGGTTGATAGGACAAGTAGTTGTGGAGTTGGTATTGTAAAACTAAAGGCAGGGGATAAACTGTATGTAAAGTTGGCTTATGCTGTAAACTCTCCACGACTGAATAATTATACAAGCTTTTCCTGCTTTTCCATTGGATGAAACCTAATGCAGTTATGCACATCAGCTTTTTTGCCTCTTTTGGTATGAGTATTAATGGCAGACAACATGGCTGTTAGGAACTGACAGTGCTTTCAAGAGATAGTCTGACAGATGTAAAAGAAAATTCACTGATGATCTTTACTCTTATCAGAAAAGTCAAGTAAAGTACATGTAAAGTAGCTTCTGCAGTGCATAGATAAATATTTTATGCTGGACATTTGCACCATCTAGATCAATGTAGTGTACAAGCTATTTGATTACAGGTGGTGTTATTTAAATGAAAAAGGATTGTGCCTCCGTCAATTCATTATTCTGTCAATATAATAGTACATTATGGAACACAGGGGCGTAGCGCGGGGGTGAAACCAGGTAGTCAAATTTGCACATTGATTAGGGTCACTCTACATTTACATTGAGGGGAGGTAGGGTATGCTTGAAACAGAGAAACACAGTATTATAAAGCAAGATTTGCTTTACTACCTAAAGCAGGACAACAACAACAACAATAACATCAACAACAACAACAACAGCAAAATTCAGCGACTTTTTGTTTACTCTTTGTAAATAAGATTGATGCCTTTTTCCTTCGCGTGGTAAAATGATCAAGGATGGTGCCATAAAAGGAAAAGAGAATTTTAATGACACTGTTTCGATCAACTTTGCTTGCATAAATAACATTACATTTCTTGTTCGTGTTTGGTTCATAGTTGAACTTGTGGAGTATTTTAGTCATTGTAAGATAATATTAATCGAGTGCTCAGCGCAGGCAAACATTGGCTGCTTCCGAAACAGTTATTAGCCACGTTTACTAAGGGGCTTGACTAAATACATGCTGTCGAAAACACAACATTTCAAATTATGTAGGGTCTAGACATTGACTAGATCCAAATCTAGATCTACACTTGATCTAAATCATGAGCTAGCCTCTGTGAGAAGCACCGAGACAACACTGAAGCCTTAGATTACAATAACACGCCTGACCCCATTCGAAGTAGGCGAATGGATGAGGGGATATCACTCATCTCACGTTTTTCATCGCCCTTTTGTATTCCGTAGTCATTTAGATTTTTGCCTACAGGCATGGAAATTTTAACATTGCTGGCGGGCACAGCTGGGGCTCAGTCTGGGTGGAAATGCTGAATTTTGCGCCTAATACAGTAGAAGAGGAACTGCATGCGAGTTCACGTAGGTAGTCAAAATCCAAAATGACTACTAGACTGACTAAGCAGCTGAGTTGTGCTTGGGGCTCAATCAGGGTGCAAATGTCATTCTTTTGACATAGTAGAGTACACGAAGCGCGGCTCGAGGGGTTGGCCTTTATAGTCAAACATTTCGAGTGGCTTGCGCAGGTCTTTTGGTTTTTTTTCTTAGTCTACTATTAAATGCTAATTCATAAAGGGCGATGAGAGCTGGCATTTCTTATTTCATTACTACTGTGGTAGTCATCTGTTCTTTTTAAGAACTGTGTGGAGCATTCTTTTTCCAAACGGTAGTCATTGACTATTTGACTACCATTACGCTACGCCCCTGATGGAACAGATTCCTCACAAGCATGTCATTTACTTATAGTGATAAACTATGGTTGTGGTATTGTCTGCTATGTTATAAAATTCAACATGCCTTGGTGAAGTGACAAATAAAAGTACTGGAGTTATTTATTCAGTATAAACTACTGTAATAGTGCAATACATTCAACATATAGAAACCCAAGAGCTATGCAGGGTTTCAGTGAAGAGACTAGAGAGAGAATGAGAAAAGGAAAGGTATAAAGTGGAAAGAAAGAAAGAAAGAAAAAAAGAAAGAAAGGAACAAAGAAAGAAAGAAAGAAAAAAAGAAATTGAAAAGAGAAGCCTTACTATAGGAATGTTTTAAGTGCACTGTTAATTATGGAAATCAGTCAGACAGTCATTGTCCCCTATCTTGTTCTGTATTTGAGGACATGGGAAAACTGTGAAGGAATATGAAACTCACCGTATCTCTCATACCTTCTAGCTGTTAGTGGCACATTTTTGTTTAAGCTACTTGCCACCGAGAAACTTACATTGAAAGATATCACTAATCTCTAAAAACTCAACCAAAGGATGCCATGTGCATTACTGGACTACTGATTACTGTGTGCACCAGAGATTAATTTTTATGACGAAAAAGGGATTGTGAGAAAAACACAAATATGTAATTAAAATCTTATCTGTAATTGCCTCATCGATAGAGTGAAGCCCTCATTTCTTTATGATTATCACACAGTCACAAGATGAACGTTATCATCTTTGATAACATATAGGGACCTTTTCCCCAACAAATTCTACATACATGTACTGTATTCAAAGGCTGATTTGATATCATTTTATTCAGAGTTTTCACCCGGTCTTGATGACATGACAATTCAAGTGCAAATTCTAAAAGTTAAGAACACACTTGTTTATTTCTTTGTTATTTTGAACCTCCTACAGTATTTACAAATTCCCCTTGCAGGTCACTAAGAAGATAGAGCTTTTTGCGGACTTGAAATTCCATATAGAGTACTATGTCACAAAGAAAGTAAAGCTTTAATCAGGGCTTTCAATACTATATGGTCAGGTAAAAGATGTTTGCTTATGGGAGAAACTTTTTCCCTGGCCACTTTCCTTAATCATGGTTAATCTGAAATATTCTTAATGCAAAATGAACAGTAGATCCTGTGAATTTTGTGCTAAGTGTGTTTAATTGCATAATGAGGTCTAGAGTATATGTCTGCAGGAAGGTCATAGCCTGCTGTATAGTGTTGTAGATTTTATGTCCATGCAGACATGCAGGAAGAGTTGTAGGCTCTTTTTTAGGGTTAATAGTGACTATTTGTATTGTCTTGCGGATAGGGAATAAAAGCTATATTGTAGAAATGTAATTTAGTAACAGTTATATATTATATTCTTTGGGGGGGTTGCTGTTTTTTTTTTTTACCCCTTTTTATTTGTTCCTTTGTATTGATGTGATATTACAATGTATGTGGTTGGCTTACCCCTAGATAAATAAACTTGAAACTTGAAAACTTGACTTTTCACTATTTCTGTAAGTTGGAATTCACTCCAGAGTGTGGTTGTAACAACGCCTTTGACTCATCATTTTATCCTACTGGTAGTAGTGACTGGAGCTCTGTAAATCTTGTGTGAAGAAGTTCCCTGTTATTGCTGGAGAACATGTAATTTCAGAGCTCAGAGAACTGTTGTGTCTTTTTTCATACTCTAATTTGTTATGTAATAGAGAAATTTCATGCCATGGTAGAGGGATGTCATTAAAATTTTCATTGTGTATTGCATTGTTTTCTGTGCTTTGTACGTGTTGGTGTGTTTGTGTATGAGTGAGTGTAAATAGAGAAGTGTTGGGGAGAGAGGGAAGCCTTGTCAGTGTCAGTGTTTTTGTTAATGGATTGGCCTTAACAGAGGTTTAGACTAAAACACTCATTGCAAAGCTCCTCCGAGCAGTTAAGTTGATAGGTCTTTACCAAGGCTGGGATCAGTCCATCAAACACAATACACAGTTGAGAATTCCCTTTCTCATTTATCGGCTTATGAATAAACACAATTTTGATTCATTATCAGTTGTTCACGGTTTTCAACACTGCGAATCAGTAGATTACCCTTGAGTACTACTGTGCATGTATCTTGTAACTCTGTCAGTACAAAAACCATGTAGGTAATCTCCCTTCATGACAATAATGCGACCCCATAAGAATGTAGTGCCACTAGAGACGTAGTTTACTAGACACG
Organism: Ellobium chinense; assembly: GCA_033807755.1. Lineage (NCBI taxonomy): Eukaryota > Metazoa > Mollusca > Gastropoda > Ellobiida > Ellobiidae > Ellobium > Ellobium chinense. The sequence continues at coordinate 225,047 of JAWQUT010000421.1, read as the reverse complement.
TGATGAAGTATGAGGTGGCATATCCCAGAGTGTCATAAAATATATCATAAGAACAGCTGATTTATCTATAATATTGATAAAATTGATGTCTGTTTATACACAGTAGCAGCCTAAGTGAAATTTGAAAGATAAACTTTTATTCGTGTGTTGGTGACGTTTCAATCAAATGAAACTGAAGACAAAGAACTGAAACAGCCACACGTTTTAATATAGGATGGCATTCTAAATGACAGTCTATTTTTTAGGAGACTAGCGAACCATCTTTAGACTAAGTACAGGACACGGTATCGCCTACCTACACCACAGGGGCGAAGCAGAGGGCTCCAACCAATGTACTTGCCGCCAGGAGCTACAGACGCCCCTGCTTGTCAGTGTCATGCACACCTGTCCAGATTATCAGAGTCTCTAGGTACGGTTCAGTGCAGTTCAGTAAAACCACAAACTTTTTGTATTGTACTGTATGGTTAAGGTACATGCATTGCTTTATACAGTTGAAAAACATATTTACGATAGCGTTGCTTGCCACGGATAGTGATAGATCTAGGTACAACGCCGTGCGCCAAAGTACCAGATTTGTTGCTACACCATCAGTTGAAAATCGGTTTTGGAGTTTCCAGTGGTGAGTGCAATGTTTTAAGGAATGCAAGGATTATGCACTGGGCTTCAGATCTTCACAATGAATTGAACTTATTTTGTAACTGTTCTCCAATCACAACGTTTCTTTACTCTATAAATAAGCATTGCTCTGTCATTCACGCTTTAGAACCTCATTTCAAAACCATAACAAGTACAGGATTGTTTGTCCTGGCTGGCTTTTTCGAAAAGGTCAATTGGTTGTTGTTGTTGTTGTTTTTTTTTTTACCCTGGTCGTTATCTCCACCCTTCCCCCACCCCCTCCACTACCACTACTAGTCCACCGCCTCCTTCTTGCACACTGTCATCGGGCCCACGTGTATTTCATGACCAGTCCAGCAAGTGACTTCTCTGATTTCGTTCTCATGTCTCATGGTCACATTTGGTGTTCTCACAATATATATATATGTGAATCTGAGAATACCCCTGACCCAGTGGCGAATTTAGTCATGGGCACGAGCACCCCTAGGACCCCGCTCTTGTAGGGGACCCTGCCTAGGAAGAGGGGATTTTTTTTTTTTAGAATGGAGAGAAAAAAGAGCAGAGCAAGAGAGAGAGAGAGAGAGAGAGAGAGAGAGAGAGAGAGAGAGAGAGAGAGAGAGAGAGAGAGAGAGAGAGAGAGAGAGAGAGATGGAAGAACGAGAGGGGATGAGCTCATGTGTCATGAGCTCTTAAACTTCCTTGAATTTTGAGAGTCGAGTGGGAAGAAGTCAGGTGAAAATTCATTTTTATTGTAAAAGGCTTTGCTGCGGAGGAGGGAGGCGGGTTACACCTTACTCTTGCCCAGATCCCCACGGATCCTAAATCTGTCCCAGCTTGACCCCTCAGTTGTGCCCATTTGGGGGGAGGGGGGTTAACATATTCTATCCTTCTTCTTCCCCC
>JAWQUT010000421.1:172942-204066 GCA_033807755.1 Ellobium chinense | reverse complement strand
GAGGGGGGGGGGATGGGTCCTGGGCTCTCAGAGACAGCACATCTCCTCCTCCTCCCGCCCGTGTCAGCGGCGTCGAGGTTCCTTGGTGGGTGCTGGCATATAATAATATAAGAAATAATCAACGTTTCGTGTACAAACACATCTTCAAGACTGACAAATAAAACAAAAAATATCCCAAGAAAAACAAGTGGAAAGGATTCCGTGAGTCAACAGTAATCTTGTTATGGCATCATGATGAGGACAATGAATGGAAAAGGCATTGGTATACACGGGATGGGATTCGTGATCAGCGCCCCAAAATTATGAAAACTCCATTGCTTGTATATTCCTTCCTATAAAAAAAAAAAAACCCAGCACACTTTTTCTAAGGGTCAAATCAGAATTTGGCTCGTCTCGAATCAGAATTTGGCTCCAGTCTACGAATCAGAATTTGGCTCCAGTCTACGAATCAGAATTTGGCTTCAGTCTACGAATCAGAATTTGGCTTCAGTCTACGAATCAGAATTTGGCTCCAGTTTACGAATCAGAATTTGGCTCCAGTCTGTATAGAGCCAGGAGTAATATAGGCCTGCGCCAAGGCCGGTTCTGGGAGTAATCACAAGTAATAGTAATCACATAAATACATAAATCATAATCTTGGCTACAAATATTGGTTCTAACCTCATCGAACAACAACAACAATAACAATAACAACAACAACAACAACAACGACAACAACAACCACCACCACCACCATTCAATGAATATACCTGATCTGGCTACTGACTTTATTTTGTTGGTTACTATAGTCCGTAAACTTAGCTTTGTGCAAGCTATTCATCGAATTACTCAAGAACCCGCTGTTAGATTTCTCTGAATATTTGCATCAACTTATACTTTCTTATGGACGTTACAGATATTATTTTTTGTCAACAGAATAATAACGGGTATCTAAATTCCCTTCTTTAATCTATATAAATTGGATCATTCTGGGTTATTTTTATGAATAAGGAGGTTTACAGTACAAAAATTAGACTTTAGAGGTTGAAAAATCGACCAGGGGCGTATCTGTGATCTACTAAAATGGAGATATCAAAATGATCAAATTTAACGTGACAAGGCTAACATACACACAAACAAAAAGGTGAAAATAATGCAATTATGTATTAGTACCCTCACTTTTAGGTGAAGTGGTGACTCACAGTGTCTTGTTAACTTTCCTCTTCCGAATCACTCGTAAACGATATCATATCATATCCCAGAACATGTTGGACTCGCAGTGCGGGGTTCGAAATCTTGTGATACAGGTGACCACGCCTAGCCTCTTTACAAAAGTAGTTGTACAAATGTAGGGTGATCCGTTGCAATGTTAAAAAATTTTACATTCAAAGACATATTTATTTAGATCTACCAATGTGCAGACAAAACAGCAGAGCCGCCGATGACTAATGTACGCCTAAATGAGAAACAGTATGAGCGTCACACATTAACGCGTTCAATAAAAGGGCTCCCCCGTGCTCATGAGTACATACGAAGGTTTTAACATGCACAGGCCATTGTAATGGTTTTTAAAAATATGTAAAGGGAAAAAGTGTACACGACGTTTTGAACGGAACATGGAAATGATGTGTTCTATTACGGTAAACATATGATACTTTGTAATGTACGACGTGATAGATTATCGAGAATATTTTACTAATAAATGATAAGGAAATTTCTAAATTACCAAATGCTGATCATTGAAATCAGTATTTTCATAACGTCCAGACCCATACAGGGGCTGATGCAAAATTTTAGAAACATCTAATAGCAGGTTTTTGAGTAATTCGGTAAAAGGTGTGCACAAACCAAAGTTTACGCATTATACTTATTATTCTGATCTTGTTTTCAGGTCATCACTTTCTCATAGTTTCCATTCTGACCTTTACTATCTCAAAAAGAGATAAAGAGATTTCCTTCTGTAGTGTTTTGGAGGTGAAACGAAATTTAATTTTAATGAATATAGATCTAACGTGTTTTTGTCTTCTCCTTTTTCGCAGCTGTTCCTGGGCAAACCCTTGCAACGGAGAGACCATGTAAGATATGCCAGGCTGTTCATCTGCTGATGTTTGTACTTGTCTATGTTTGGTCGTTGTGAATGGGACAGTACTGCTTAGTTTCAGATGGTTAGAGTTGGGTCGAACTTGACCATTTATTCATAGACTTTGAGAGACTTCAGATGCCAAATTATCTAGCAGCAGCAGCAGCAGCAGCAACAACAACAACAACAACAACAACAACAACAACAACAGCAACAACAACAACAACAGCAACAACAACAACAGCAGCAACAACAACAACAGCAACAACAACAACAGCAACAACGAAAACAGCAACAACAACGAGAACAACAGCAACTAAACAACGGAAACACCAACAGAAACAGAAACAACAACAACAACAACAAAAACGACGACGACGACGACATTCTGGATAAAAGAGACATTCACAGCACTTCATTTCTAAACTGCAGAGCCTGAAATATTAGTTAGTGCTTAATCTTAATCAATGGAGCAAGGCTGCTTTGTATCAGAAAAACCAAAGAGATAACGTTGATTGAAGTATGAAGTATGAGCTTGGATCACACCTCGCACGCTCTACACCTTAGAGTTGATATGCCCTGTTCTTTTCCCCTGGCTGTCCAGTGGTGATTCCAACCGGTGAGGGCTACCCGAAGAACGTGACCGTGCTGAATGATCATGGGGACAGGCTTGAGGCTGAGGTCCGGTATAATCTTAACGAGGACATCATTGGCTTCATATGCAAACTCACTTTCTCCAGGCCCGTCACCAAGATTGATGTAAGTAAGACCACCGCTTTATAATAGATCGTATGACTGAAATTAACGCTCTTGAATCTGCTAGGTGGCGCACCGGGTGTCTAGGGCTACGTTTCGTCGCCCATCACACGAAGGAGCGTATGCGACATTTTGTCTGTTTTGAGCTGAGACTACTTTCCGAAAGCCGAGAGCGAGGTCTATGTGCTCATGAAGAAGAATTTCGATAGCTGTAATAGTTTTGAAAAAATTAAACATTTACTGATTGGGTGTACGTTATCAATTCTAAATCTCACTGAGACTTTAAAACCCTCTCTTGAAAACCTAGCAAATGTTGCATACGCCCCTTCATGTGATGGACGACGGTTTGTTTGATCCCGCTGGTGCGCAAAAAGAGAGCTCCTTTTATCTTATGGGCGGTCCCTCTGAGATTCTAAATAACGGAAGTATCAGTATCTAAGCAAGTCAAGATGGCTGCGATTGATGTGGAAGAGTTAAAAAAAAAGAATGCACTGACTTGCGAGTGATGTTTGCTATACTTAAACCGTCGATTCTTGCCATATCCTCTTCCTACATAAGGCAGAACTAAAATGGCGTCACTGACTTGCCAGTTGTGTTTGCTATACTTAAACCCTTGGCCTCATTTATCAGCACACTTACCATTTCTTGGCCATATTCACCTCCGACACACGGTCGTTGGATAAAAAGTTCAACTAACAAATTAGAAACTATAACTGCTGGCCGCCATTTTGCCGAACTTCCACTTCCGGTGCACCGCAAAAGATTCCAAATTTTCTGACCAACGTCCAGAAGCCCCGCTCACTTCACCGCTTCGCTAACAAACACACAGCAGCAAAAACAGTAGGGCCATCCCTGAATGTTTTTGTCTGTTTCCAGCTGTTTAACGGCATAGCCACCCAGCAGGACGCCGACGGCTTTGAATGGACCATCATGAACAGTCCCAACGACAACCCTGTGTACCCAGTCGGGAAGGAGCTCAGGATCTAGTGAGATTGACATAAGTTTAATATTCTTCTTCATGTCTACCTGGATGTCCATTCGACTCTCTTGCCTGCCTTCCTGCCTGCCTGCATGCCTGTCTGCTTGTCTGCCTGCCTGCCTGTGTGCCTGCCTGCCTGCCTGCTTGCCTGCCTGCCTGCCTGCCAGCCAGTCTGTCTTTGCCAGCTGGCACTGACCGTACCAGTCTTGGTGTCTTTTATGTATCTGTACTGTGTTGCGCACATGTACATTTAAGTGATATCTGAATCATGTTAAAATCACATTTGTTCCATTAAGTTTTACTTTGTACATGGGGCGTTACCACTTATTTATCATATACGTGTGGGATTATTGTTGTTGTCATCGATTTTGTTGTCGTTGTCGATGTCGATGTCTATGTCGTTGTTGTTGTTGTTGTTCATTGTTGTTGTGGTCAGTGTTGTTGTTGTTATCACTTTCATAGTTTGTTGATATCAGCACCAGCTACTTCCAGATCTCCCGCCCGTTCCACAAAATATGCCCCTGCTGTCGCTGACGGAGTTTAATGTAGACAGATTTCAGTTTCATCATTCGTGCTCTCCTGCAGTTTCTGGTTGGCAACAGACCACTTTGTTATTACGCACGTGCGGTCATCCGGGCATCGCAAGCCACAACTCAAACAATCATTATTTCCGCTCTCTTCTTTTCCCTTATCAGAGCTATATATGACTGGCTGATATGGTGTGTCATATTGACTTTTACTAGCTGATGTATCTTTTCGGAAGTGGTATCTGATGATGCAATCACTCTACTAATTATGCAAATTTACATTTACAAATTCACATATCAGAAATGAGCTTTCGTTGGAGTTGATTAATTAAAGAATAGTCTATGACCATCATCCCAACTCTTCTTTCCCCAGCTTCTTCGCCACCTATTCCGGCTCCCCTCCCCCTAAAGGCGTGGCTGTTCTTCTTAATATGGCTGACGACCATTTCTCCATCGCTCCATTGGCTGCCAGTAAGTTGACCAATTTTTTTTGGAAACGAGTGGGGAGGCGAAGGGGAGGGGTAAGAGAGAGGTTATTAAGGAAGAAATATGTCACGGACCAGTGATATGTCATGGCATACATTAAACTTTGAACATGGCGTACAACTGGTCACGGAACACAAGGAACGACATGACAGGCGTATGAGTGTTCACAATAATTAATCACCAACTGGCAAATTATAAAATTTACTGTCGATCTGCAAGGGAAAGTTTTAGAACACGATGCAAGTGAAGTGCACATGCAATGAATGTTACCTTGATCTGACTTTCTGCCACAGTATCTGGTCTGGTAACAGTCACGATACCTAGTCTGTTGACCGTAATACATGTATATAAATAAGCATTTTTTTCCAGATGCTTTAATATACCTCACAGAGACAAAGAGAGAGAAAAAACAGTTAAACTTTATGGATCATACGGTAGAACATTGCGTCATAAAGGCCAACTGTTTTATTGTGGCATACGTAGTTTAGAAAAGAATCGGTAGATATACAAAGGAATTATTTACCCGCCAAAATGCCCCCCTCCTCCCCTACGAAACGTTCTACTGCTTACCCTATACTGTGAGTGAAAACGTGACACAACTCTGTCAAAATGCACGCCTCTGGATATTATCTTGAGTCTGGTCTTCTCCCGTGACACCAAGATCGGTCACTGCATTGCAATCAACAGCTAGGCACTGAGTGTGCCTTGATGATGCTAACGTGCATAGAGGGCTACAAGAAGGGTTGTGAGGAAATCAGAGATAGGCTATACAGATTTCCAGGAAAGTATCGCCTTCTTTTTGACATACACAACAAAACTTTAAAAGTCCAAATAATGAACATTAATCTGACAAAATATTATACACAGGTATAAATTGCCTTTTAAGACCGTCTCATTTACTCCCAGCGCAAAACTCCAAGTACAACTACGCCGATGTCCTCTATAAGTCCATCTTGTTCTATGAGGCTCAGAGGTCTGGCAAACTTCCAGATGACAATCGCATCACGTGGAGAGGGGATTCGGCTCTTGATGACAAAGGAGACAAGGGTGAAGACTTGACTGGCGGATGGTATGATGGTAGGTACTATGAGGGGCGGTTGGCCTGATGGTTGTTATTATGACGCATGGTATGGTGGTGAGTACTATGACAGATGGTATGACGGTAGGAACTGTGACGGATGATAAGTTGGTGGATATTGAGACGGATGGTATGATTGTAGGTACCAGGATGGGTACTGGAATGGTGGTAGGTTTTCTGTGATAGAATGCATGATGGTAGGTACTTTGACGCATGGTATGGTGGTAGGTACTATGACGGATGATATGATGGTAAGTACTAGGTTGGGTGGTTGGCAATTTGGTAGGTGATGGGTGGTATGATGGCGGGAAGGACCCTCATTATTGTGAGTGACTAATACACCTTGTTACAATACAGTATATTCATGTAGGCGAGATCTAAACATACTCGCATCTACATCCGTATTTTGTCACTGGAAATGAGCTATTCCATCGAAAAAAAAAAGGAAGAAAAATTCATGGCGGCTATTGAGACCGGGACCTTAGGTGAGAAAAAGTTTTTATGGTTACTCTGTAAGGGCAAAAAATCTGTGCCACAGAAAGAGGGGGATCTCAACCGATAGCCATGTCAGACGAAATCTTTGTAGAAAACTACCGGTACTGTACTAATTCTCTTTCTTATCAAGAAAAAAAATGGGACTAACGGGTCTTAGGGAGTTTTCAATCTGAATTATATTGTACTATCTTCTCAAGCTGGAGACCATGTCAAGTTCAACTTCCCCATGGCCTACACAGTTACCGCTCTTGCTTGGGGTATCTTAGAGTTCAAGGACGCTTACCAAGATGCTGGTCAGCTCGACTGGGCACTGGACTGCATCAAATGGCCGCTGGACTATTTGCTGAAATGTCACACTGGACCTACGGAACTCTATGTCCAGGTCAGTTTTCCCTTGCACTATCAGCTCTGGGATGAATATAAGGAAGAACCCGGGCTAGTGTGTTTGGTCCCCGCGGACATAACTGCAGGGAACGAAAGGGATGGTCCTTTTTGTTATTTGGGCGGTGCCTCGAAGAGTCTAAGCAACCGAGGAGTGAGACAAAGATGACCGCGATTGATGCTGAAGAGCTAGAAAATAGTACATTGACTGTCTGACTTGCAAGAGGTATTTGCTATACTAATGTCTTTTCCTCATTTATTAGCATAGACGCCATCTTTGATTCTTGCCACATCCTTCTCCAACATAAGACCGTTAATAAAAAAAATCCACTTACAAATTTGAAACGTAGATGATAGCGGTATTTTTCCGAGCTTCTACTTTCTATGTAACTAAAAAAAAAATCCACTTTCTTTAATCACCATCTACGCTTCGTACACTTCCCTACGGAGTTAAAGCATAGTGCAGCACATATGCCCCGCGACTAAAAACGCCCATAGACAGAATGAACACGACAGCTGTATGAGGCGCCTTGGCTCACGTGAGTTGAACAGAGTAAAACAGAGGTCAAATGATCTACCGTAAATATGACTGTATACCTTTGAAGGAGCTGAAAATCACTCATGTCACAGTGTTTTTTTGACTTCCATCCAGGTGGGAGATGCTGGCGCCGATCATGGATACTGGGGGCCACCTGAGCTGATGACCATGGCGCGTCCAGCCTACAAGATTACAGCCTCTAACCCAGGCAGTGATGTTGCTATGGAAACGGCGGCAGCAATGGCCGCTGGATATCTGGTCTTCAAAGATACGGGTAGGCTTGCAAACTGTGGATAGGAAAAGTTAATGTCGAAGTGCGTTTTTTTTTCGCGATGAAGAGCCGGACAGGGCAGATCTTCTTATGATGGCTTTGAGTGCAGGAGTCTAGGATAATCTTCAGTCACCTGAAGGACTGTGGATAAGAATATTTGGCATATCTTCCCTCTCAAATCTCCGAAATTGTTATCTTCTTATAGTGACAGGACACATAACCTTGCACTTTTACATTTTTGAAAATAACTTTTTCTTTGAAAAATGCTGAATGAATCTTAGAAAAATTTTGAGTAGTTCTTAGTACCATTTTGAAATTAAGAGCCCGAATAGCCTCATGTCAGACGCTTGCTTTTTTTTCAGAATCCAAGATGGTTGCCAAGATGGCCGTAACATATACATGTAATCAAAATCTATATTTTATCATAAATTCTGTTCTAAACACAGCAGAAAATCAGAGAGGTTGTGGTGAGAAATTTCCCAACTTAACTCACCAAAGAGTCTACGCGTGATCATGCTTAGTCTAAATGCTAATGTCACTCACTGAACGTTTCGCTCAATTCTGATTTTCCAGACCCGAGCTATGCTTCCACCCTTCTGACCCATGCCGAACAACTCTGGGACTTTGGCAAAAGCCACCCTGGATTCTACAGTAATTCCGTGTCCGCAGCTGCTGCGTTTTACAAGTGAGTTTTGACTAGCAATAATAGTATACACTATACATATTAATTATGGGCCTTTCTAGAGTTATTTGCACCGATCGTATCCACAGCCATTCTCTCTTTCTTCCTTTGTCTTTCCGCTCTCTTTTTCTCATTTGCCAACCAGCAAGGTCTATGTCGAGCTCTTCGCAACTTGTTCTCTTTGTTTTTGTCTCTTCACTCTCTCATTCAATCTCTTTTTCTCCCTCAGTTCTGTCTGTTTGAGCCTGTGTCCTATCCTCTCCGTGAACACGGCCTGTCTGCCCACTGCCTAGCTGCCTAGCTGCCTGCCTGCCAGTCTCTCTGCTTACCTGCCTGCCTGTCTCTCTTCCTACCTACCTGCCTGCCTGTCTGCCTGCCTGCCGGCCTCCCTGCCGGCCTGTCTGCCTGTCTGTCTCTCTGTTTGTCCGTCCATATTCACTAAGGAACGCATCTCTTTCCAAGGTCGAACAACTACACAGACGAGACTTGCTGGGGATCCAACTGGCTGTACAAGGCCACAGGTGACCAGAAGTATCTGGCCGAGGCCGAAGCTCAGTGGGACCCCGAGCCAGCCTGGGGACAGTCCTGGGATGAGAAGACCATTGGCAACCAGGTGAGATACCTGTGTCAAAAAGTGAGGCTACGCTTGATCATCAACGCAGATGATCTATTAAGTCATACAAACAAGAGAATTTGAATCTAAGGTCAAAACAGGTAAACTTCTGTTTATGCTATCATTTCAACCTCCTTCCTTGAAAACCCAGATGGGACCCCAAGCTAGAACGAGGGTTCTTGTCTTAGTTCACTTGCATGCCCTATCACTTTCCAACCCCTGCTCCCAAATAATGCTGCAAATCCCTTACGGAATAAGGTCTGCAATGGTGGATTGTGGATAGGTCAGGGAGCATAACTCTAGACGAGTGAAATTTTCAAGCATCTTGTCTCCCTTGATCGATTTCCGAAGTAAGCCTTTTAATGAAATATACTGTTTACAGAGGGAACACATGTACTGTATTAGATTAGGCCACCGCACAGTTCACGTAACTCCTGGCGGGGGACAAAGTTAGTTAAAACATTCATGCCACTAGATAGTATGTCCCACCTATTACAGATCCCACCCACTTGATTTGCATTCAGTTGCGCATGTTCAAGTCCCACCCACTTGATTGGCATCACAATTCATTTGCGCATGTGGAAATCCCACCCAGTCTTCCTGCATGTATTTTGAGCATGTGTAAGTCCCACCCAGTTAACCTGCATTCATTTGCACATGTGTAAATCCCATCCACTTGATCTACGTCCATTGCGCATGTGTAAATCCCACCCAGTTGATCTGTACTGTATTCAGTTGCGCTTGTGTAAGTCCCATCCAGCTGGCCCGCATTCATTTGCGCATGTGTAACCATAAGTATTGAAATCTGCCAGATCCTGTTGTACCAAGCTACAGGAAAGGACAATTACAAACAAGCTATCATCAACTCTTTCAATGGCTGGTTCCCTGGTGGCGGTCTAACTTACACTCCTAAAGGCCTGGCCTGGAGACTGGAGTGGGGATCTCTCAGATATTCTTGTAAGTTTAAGTCAGGATATTATTCTTCCTTTTTATCATAAGTATATGTTTCAGACCAGTGCAAACATCGTGGGATACTGAGGCGGAGAACAAGGTTTTGCTTTCTCTTTTTTTCTTTATATTTTAGAATCTCGCGTAGCGCGAGGCATATCGGGTCCAGCCTCCCACTGGCTGCGTGGACATTGTTACGAATGATAACCGTTGCACGTGTTGTCTGCCGGCCGGTCAGGTGACAGTAAGGAGCAAAATTCTATTGCTGTGCTCGAGATCTACCTCCCCCAACACCACCCCCCCTTTTTTTTTTCTGGCTAACCAACATAGCCTATGTCTCGTTCTTTGTGTCTTTCCCTTCTTCTCGCGAATCTGAAGGCTGATATTTCTTGCTGCTTCCAGCGAATATGGCTATGGCTGCCCTAGTAGCGGCTGAGGCTGGAATCAATCCTGATGAGTACCGGCACTGGGCCATGTGCCAGATCCACTACGTCTTGGGAGACACCGGCTTCAGCTACGTTGTTGGCTTTGGTGACAACTATCCACTCAGACCTCATCACAGATCCAGGTAGGAAGATTGAAGTTGTCCATAGACTGCGCTGCTGTTTGTCGTATTTTACTTTTTTTTGGTCACTGTTCAGAAAGTATTGGACGCTTCAAATGGAGGCCTTTGCATAGAGAGGTGTTTAATATTAGTGTCTCAAGAATGAGTTACGTTGAAATAAGGGAAGGCTGTCTCTCAGAGTGATAAGAGGAGAAATAAACTTAGAAAAAACTAAACCGCCTATGGACTATCCTCTTGTAGATATCACTGTCTTTTACATGACTGTGTGAAATCTAGTAGCAAATTAACAAATGCATTCTGACATATTGTTTTTTTCTTAACATCATCATGTACAACAATAGAGAGTAACACATTATAAAGCACTTTGGTGTCCAAAATATTGTATGGCAGTTGTACTGTATTGGTAAAAGGCAGTGCGCATCTTAGTAATGAACTATACTTTGCAAAGAAAGATTGTGGATCCGTTCAAAGATATCATTTTGGTGCTTTGAATGTAACACAGTCATTACGGAATTGTATGAAGTACAGTGCGTCGTCAGGCTGTTGATGTGTCACCTCTTAGGCGTGTCAACCAAGCCATCTGGTTGTAGTGTACTGGAGCTCGTTAGGCATCATTCAGAAACATCAAGACCATTGCAGAATGCTTGGCCGATGAACTCATCAATGCTGCAAAGGGTTCCTCCAACTCCCATGCTATCAAGAAGAAGGACGAGCTGGAGAGAGTTGCTAAGTCCAACAGATAGACTGTTTGTTATTATTACTACTGTGTCATGTAACCTTTGACATGGTTGATGTCGGCATTGCTTTCAAGCAAATACAGATCACAAATAAATTTTAAAAAAATAAATTAATTTCATATGTCTAGATCCAGTTATGGAGGAAAATAAATTAATATGATACATCAAGACATTGTCCATCAACATATCTCTTGGGGTATCAAAGGTAAGTATTATGTCAATCCTGTATGTGCATTGCCTTCTATATAACTGTATCTATTGACAGCTCCTGCCCCACCCTCCCCTCGCCTTGTGGAGGGAACCTCATGGGCGGCTCCCAGCCCAACGTGCACACTTTGTACGGTGCCATGGTGGGCGGCCCGGGCAGGTCAGATGACTACACCGATGATCGTAGCAACTATGTGAACAACGAGGTGGCCTGTGATTACAACGCTGGCATGCAGGGAGCTGTGGCTGGTAAGCCTCTATGGTGTTGTTGTTGTTGCCTTAGCAGTGGAGATTTTTGACGTAGATATTAGAGAGATTAGAGAACTTGCGCATTAACGATGGAATCTCTTACCGTCATAAACATCACAACAACGAGGTGGCCTGTGATTACAACGCTGGCATGCAGGGAGCTGTGGCTGGTAAGCCTATAATGGTGTTGTTGTTGTTGTTGCCTTAGCAGTGGAGATTTTTGACGTAAATATTAGAGAGATGCGAGAACTTGCGCATTAACGATGGGATCTCTTACCATCATAAACATCACATTAACTCTCCTTGTTGAACGCTACTAAGGGTACATTCAGCACCAACACACTAATGTAATTCTCCCGATGATAAGAGATTCCCATCGTTAATGCGCAAACTCTGTTTTATTGTGATCGTCACAGTCAAAGGCAGATTGTCTAACTCAGAGATCGGCAGTTTCAACACTGGAGCAATTTTTGTGCTTGTCATAACCCAATACATCTCTTAAATGTCATAGACAAAGTAACGCATAAAGTCATTGGGTCTTAAATTAAAAAAAAAAAGCAAGCACCATAGCTTGTGACTGACTTGCATTATTTTCTTGCCTTGTTTAAAACAATGTTTTTGCACTTCTCTACTCAATGACTAACCATATCAAACTGGGCCGTGTCCAGGTGGGGGACCAGAAATTCCACTGAGATGACTTTTTATAGTTCAAACAAAAAATATAAATAAACAACAGTTCTGGGTCGATTCTGCATCTTCTTCGGACAAAAACTGTATCGCCACCACCTTGCGCCAGTGAGGCTGTGAATTTCTGACGTCACTCCCAAGGGCAGGCACTCAAGTGCCGAGCTAGATTACGCTACTGTCTAGGTCATTCAAACGCGATTATTCTATAAATGAGGCAGGTGAAATACCTATGCGCGATTAATCTTTAAATGAGACAGGTGAAATACCTATCGCTGTGATTATATTTTTATCATGGTATAGAGGATTCTGCTCAGAAAGTTAGCGAAACTCGTTTGTGCCATTTTATGCCTCTAAAACACCAAAGGCTGAGAGGCTGTCCACAGCTATGGCGCGTGTAAAATAATTATATAGATTGACGCAAGAAAAGGCCGAATGAGTATTTCATGCCGGGATCGATGCGATCCTTCAAAACACCATGGTGAAAACATTTTCTTTTCACTAAAGCAGGTCAATCATTTAAACAGGTCTTAAAGGAAAGGAAAATGGTTGTACTGTGTGGGATTGTCACGACAAATTTCTGTGTGGAAGCCGCTACAAAAGTATTTTTAACCCTTTCATTGCCAGCCTAGGCACTCTTTGTTTTACTCTAGGCAGAACCATGTCAAGGGACAGAGCTCTACAAAAATCAATATAGAAGTCACATGAAAAAAAATCAGCGTATTTTTCTGCTATATTNTGTATGAAGTACAGTACGTCGTCAGGCTGTTGATGTGTCACCTCTTAGGCGTGTCAACCAAGCCATCTGGTTGTAGTGTACTGGAGCTCGTGAGGCATCATTCAGAAACATCAAGACCATTGCAGAGTGCTTGGCCGATGAACTCATCAATGCTGCAAAGGGTTCCTCCAGCTCCCATGCTATCAAGAAGAAGGACGAGCTGGAGAGAGTTGCCAAGTCCAACAGATAGACTGTTTATTATTATTACTACTGTGTAACCTTTGACATGGTTGATGTCGGCATTGCTTTCAAGCTAATACAAATAACAAATTAATTTTAAAAAATTAATTTTATGTGTCTAGATCCAGTTATGGAGGAAATAAATTAATATGATACATCAAGACATTGTCCATCAACATATCTCTTGGGGTATCAAAAGGACATATTATGTCAATCCTGTATGTGCATTGCCTTCTATAGAACTGTATCTATTGACAGCTCCTGCCCCACCCTCCCCTCGCCTTGTGGAGGGAACCTCATGGGCGGCTCCCAGCCCAACGTGCACACTTTGTACGGTGCCATGGTGGGCGGCCCGGGCAGGTCAGATGACTACACCGATGATCGTAGCAACTACGTGAACAACGAGGTGGCCTGTGATTACAATGCTGGCATGCAGGGAGCTGTGGCTGGTAAGCCTCTATGACGTTGTTGCTGTTGCCTTAGCAGTGGAGATTTTTGACGTAGATATATAGAGAGATTAGAGAACTTGCGCATTAACGATGGAATCTCTCACCATCATAAGCATCACATTAACTCTCCATGTTGAACGCTACTAAGGGTACATTCAGCACCAACACACTAATGTAATTCTCCCGATGATAACAGATTCCCATCGTTAATGCGCAAACTCTCTGTTTTATCGTGATCGTCACAGTCAAAGGCAGATTGTCTAACTCAGAGATCGGCAGTTTCCACACTGGATCAATTTTTGTGCTTATCACAACCCAATACATCTCTTAAACGTCATAGACAAAGTAATGCATAAAGTCATTGGGTTTTAAAATTAAAAAAAAAAAAGCACCATAGCTTGTGACTGACTGGCATTATTTTCTTGCCTTGTTTAAAACAACGTTTTTGCCCTTCCCTACTCAATGACTAACCATATCAAACTGGCCCGTGTCCAGGTGGGGGACCAGAAATTCCACTGAGATGACTTTTTATAGTTGAAATAAAAAATACAAATAAACAACAGTTCTGGGTCGAGCTCTTCATCTTATTCGGACAAAAACTGTATCGCCACCACCTTGCGCCAGTGAGGCTGTGAATTCCTGACGTCACTCCCAAGGGCAGGCACTCAAGTGCCGAGCTAGAGTACGCTACTATCCAGGTCATTCAAACGCGATTGGTCTTTAAATGAGACAGGTGAAATACCTATCGCTGTGATGATATTTTTATCATGGTATAGAGGATTCTGCTCAGAAAATTAGCGAAACTTATTGGTGCCATTTTAAGCCTCTAAAACACCAAAGGCTGAGAGGCTTCCCACAGCGATGGCGCGTGTAAAATATATAGACTGACACAAGAAAAAGGCCGAGTGAGTATTGCGTGCCGGGGTCGATGCGATCCTTCAAAAACACCATGGTGAAAACATTAATTTTTCTTTTCATTAAAGCAGGTCAAACATTTAAACAGGTCTCAAAGGAAAGGAAAACGGTTATACTGTATGGGATTGTTACGACAAATTTCTGTGTGGAAGCCGCTACGAAAGTATTCTTAACCCTTTCATTACCAGCCTAGGCACTCTTTGTTTTACTCTAGGCAGAACCATGTCAAGGTACAGAGCTCTGCAAAAATCAATATAGTCTAGAGGTCATATGACAAAAAAAAAAGTGTATTTTTCTGCTTTATCAATATCATGATACTAGAGATTTTATCGGGTCATAGCTGACGATGTGATAAAACTCGGGGTTGCGGAGACGCGGACGATCCAGTAAAACATAACGTTTTAAGATCAATTTAATTTCACATTAATATATTGTATCGTATGCCCTCAACAGGTCTTCATCATTTGTTACTCGCCGGCACCCACCCGGAACAAACCGGTAGCGCTACCTGTCCGTATTCGTGAACCAGTGGCTGGACGATCATCTAACGGGACGGAAAGAGGGCGAGACACAAGCCAATGACTTCCACTGAGTTTCCACCACTTGCAAAGAAGTGATACATCATGCATGTATGTATAATATTGTGGCAGCATGAAATTTGGGTGTTGATTTAAGGTGTGAAATAAAAGGGGAGAAATGGGAAAAAAGTTCTGCTTTTATTTTCTCCTATGGTATTGACTCCTGTTTGCCTTGATCACGCCTTGTTTATTTAGCACTTAGCAGCCCATGTCTTGAGTCTTGA
This sequence comes from Ellobium chinense, assembly GCA_033807755.1. Taxonomy (NCBI): domain Eukaryota; kingdom Metazoa; phylum Mollusca; class Gastropoda; order Ellobiida; family Ellobiidae; genus Ellobium; species Ellobium chinense. Next base: position 188,687 of record JAWQUT010000421.1, on the reverse strand, counting down.
CTGTGACATAAGAAGGAGCATCTTTCTTTCGGGTAGAAACCATGCCATGATGGATGACCGTTGGGTTTTTCACTTTGAGACATTTAATAATTTTACGTTTGCCAGTATTATCCATTAAAAAAAACAACAACAATTAAAAAAAATACCAAGCAAGACAGACAAGAGCTTGAGCGACATCTATTATCAGACGAGCATAGAAAACTCGATGCCAGTTTTAATCTAACAAATGAACTTCTCGCATGGCAAGCTTTGTTGGGACTGGAGGCTTCCTTCTCATTCTGCTGAGATTTGCGATATTTGGATCAACCCTGGTACATCAGCTGGCTTTAAAAAGTTTAAATTTACTTACTCCAAAGTTTAATAACTTGGATATTTCAAATCTTATGGAGTTCCAGTTTGATAAACTGTATGTAGCAGATAAATATTTCTGATCCTTACGTCAGTTTCAAATATCTAGGTAGCATGATTACGTCACAGCTCACAGCTGAAAAAATTAAGTCCAACAATAAATTGTCCACTGTGCTTTTCACAAGCCTGGTTCCAGCACATCAGTCTTTGACATGTTTTTAATTTTCTTGCTGAGACCAAAGATCCAGACTTCTAGATCAATGAAGCTTGTATCTGTTAGCATGATTAAACTTCCATCTTTGCTTTTCAATTTTTGAAGTTATCAAAAAAAAAAATCCATATTTGCTTTTCAATTTTTGAATTTATCAAACTCGGAATTTAGTAAACTGTTTTTCTGGAACATCTAGTAAAGTTTATGGACAAAGTAAGGCATAAAGTCATTGGGGATTAAATAAAGAAGAAAAAAAAAAGGTCCAAGGCTTATGACTGGCATTATTTTCTTGCCTTGTTTAAAACAATGTTTTTGCCCTTCCCTGCTAACCATATAAATTGGGCCGTGTCCAGGTGCCGGACCAGAAATTCCACTGAGATGACTTTTTATAATTCAAACAAAAAATACAAAAGTATCATCTTGACAAATGTGAAAACAAAAAGCAGGCACAGATAGAACAGATCAAAAAACCAAACCAAGCAATTCTGTTTGTAGACTCATTTATTACTTCAAAAAAAAAGTATGAACACTCCAATGCAAAGTCTTAAGTAATATTCATAATAAGCACTTGTGGGTATAATAAATGGTTTCATTATCAAAAAACCCAAGTAAGCCAAGAAAAAAAATATCAAGCTATGCATTAACAGGCATATTTTGACATGAAACAAGTACAGAACAAGTAAACAATAGGTGTATTAATAAGAGTGAAATATGGAGATATAATAGTTTTACTGTAAAATGAATTTGGGTTTGTTTTGTGCAAAGAAAGTGCACAGCTATTAAATTTTAATTAAAATGAAGTCTATGACTTCATGAAGTCAGCTATTGTTCCTAAGCTTACATGGAAGGGAAGGAATGGAATGGGAAAGAGATAGTGGACCTATGAATAAGTGGTCAGCGGACCGATGAGTAAGTGGTCAGCAAACAAGTTCAAGGAACTTAATGTGTGATGAAAATAGTTCCATTCCATTCAGGGCCCCCCATTTTTCTGGAAAAAAATATAGAAGCGATTCCTAGAATCATAACAAATTATGTAATCACTGTAGTTATGTCCTTTCTTTTTATTCCTTAATTTTTTAAGGTAGCCCCTCAGGTAAAGTGAAAAAAAAACTAGAGCCATTATTGTGGTAAAATGCTAGGACGTGCAATATAAAACACTACAATTACAAAAGTTTTTGAAAACTTGGAACTTCACTGCTATGAACTACAATGACCAGATGGTTACTGCATAAGACTCAAGATCAGGGATCGCTCTGAGTTTGATTTCCACACAGAATGCATTTATTCATGTTTCCTCAGTCCACTCACTTGTAAATTGACAGCCATGCTAAAAAACCACTTAACTGATTATATGCTGCGGTGACTGATACCTATAAAATGACAGCATAAATAGTTTGCTTTTCACGGCTTCAAGGAAGTTACAACTGAAAATATTACTAAATTTTTCTAACAGCCAAATGTGACTGTTTGATTTGCAATGCAACATCATGGCAAGGTTTACATGAGAATGACACTTTTAATGTATTAACATTAACAGGAAAAATGTAATCACTAAAAGTAAAACAAAACTGTTCCACGACTGATAAAATGAGATATCCAAATCTCGCATTCCACTTACTGTGTTACAAAACTTAAGTGTTGTTGTTTTGTCCACACCCACCCCCCTTACCCTCACCTCAGAAGATTAGAGAAATGGTCTAATTATGTCCCAAGTCTGAGAAAATGTAGTTTTTATGATGTTGATGCTGCAAACAAAAGATCCATGGCCAACCTGTAATGGTTAAGAATAAAAATAATGCTAAGCTATACTCTAATGTTTGGAATAAGGAAAGGATGGAAAAGAGTTGTGGATGGGGTGGGGAGATTGTGTATAAATCAGTGATCTACTAGTGAGACAAAGTTAGAAACATTCTGCTTCACAGTGTGTGATAAAATAAATTATAGCAAATATGGCATTTGTGAACAAAGTACAGTACCATGGTTTGTCTACAATATTTCTTTAGTACTTACTACAGTCACACTACTGCTTCCTATTTTACTTTACTTTAGGTAAAGTCGTGTCGCAAAAAAGCAACTAAGCTTTACTACAAGTTCATATTATATGAGGAGCAAAGCACTGGGATTGAAAGAAAATTCTTGACAAGGTTGTGGTATGCATAGTGTTAAATAACAAAAAAATTCTTTTCACCAACTTACAGAGGACTGTAACAGAATTGTTAATATTTCAGTGTGCAACAATTATGAATGCCAGTTATACAAATAATTGTTGGCCATAATATTATAGGATATACAGGCTTGTATCTGTAATTCTGATGTATATACAGTTCTACTTTTCAAGGCATAAATTTAACCACGTTCATTCTCCTTTTATGGTGTTCTGTAGCTATATATTTTGGGGTTGGAGAAACAAGCAACAAATATAATATATCCCATTACATTCATCTTTACTTAAAATGCTGTTACGAATTTCATACAATCACGATTTTTTCAAGAAACAAACTATTTCTGGCATACATGTTAGTAAAAACAATGTCACTTAATAGCAACTTCCACTTAGAAACAACTTTATCTAGGGTCCGGTGATATAGTGATAAAGCCCATAGGGCAGTATAAAATGTGATAAATTTAAAAATAAGTCAAATGTCTTTTGTCAGAAAAAGACGATGGGGTTTATTTCATATTAAGGTGTGATTATGACTTTCAATGCCCATAAGAAGTAATGTTTACATTGTAAACAAAACTACTTCATACTGTGTGTTTAACAATTCTTTTTTTTTTTAATCATCATCTTCCTACACTTTTATGACATGATAAAGATATGAGGACTTGTCATTAGCCGGAATTGGAACCAGTAATGACTAACCTTACAAGCTTTGATTACTATAGAATTATAAATATAGATGATAGCTTGATAAATTCACATGTGCACTTGCTCAATAATTTCAAAGACTGATCTGGGTTGCAGCAACCATATTGCATCACACAATGTTTGGAAACAAATCTGTATGATGTGCCACTGATAAATACATTAGTGATATACAGTGTTGTTAAAAACAGAACTGCACTGGCACCAATCTATAAACTCTGAATTCCTTCAAATATGGCAGTTTGAATAACATTGAATAAAAGAAGAATAATTAATATCCCAAGTAACATATAAGAGAGAACTGCTCAACAGAAATATAAACATAAGTCGTAATGAGTGAATGGTTCATTCTGCAAAACGTAGCCACTTGTTATGCATTACAAAAAAAACTGAAGTTCCAATGTCAAGTACAGTCTGTTTGTCATGCAGTCAGTCAAACTTGAGGCCTACGTCTTTTTGACAATGCCAAATTATTGCATCATAAGAATGCTGGTTTCATCCCATGAAACAGATTTATTTGAGTTAGCTTTATTTATGACTGAGGTAGGCAATTTGAAGTGGTTGGGGATCACCCTGTAAAATTCCAGGGGATTTCTGATTTAAAAAAAAGAACTTTACAATTGTATATCTAAACACTCTAAACACTTGAAATACTGCATGGAACACTCTTCATAAGGTCAGAATTTTCTAGAACAAAAATTTTCGATTTCTGCAATCAACCCAAAAGATGTTTGGAAAGCTTTGTTCGCCTTCTGAGATAGTATTTCAGTTCCTAGTCTATCAACATAATTTTTATTTTGAATGACCAGCACACAAAATAGAAAATTTCAGATATATATACAGAGAAATAAAGAACAGGGACAAAAAGACAAACATGGTTGTAGCTTTAGTTTCAAAGTGATTGGTGATCATGTCCTGCAGAATGGTCCTTACCCTAAAATAACAACAGATCTGGATCTTGTACATACATCAGTAAAGCGATGAGACATTGTAATGGTAACAAAGAAAGAAACAAGAGTCTTACAGCCAGTTCAAATGAGGCTTACATTCAACATGTTCCTAGACAAGGAAATTGAAAGTAAAATCATTTCTGCTAAAGAAAACATTAATTCTGTGGGTGAGTGATAAATATTTGTGGGTAAATTTCAAGTGTTTGTTAAAAATATTTGAGAGCAAATATTGTTCTGTAAATTATTCCTTCATGGTAATTTCTAAGAATTTCCCTACACTGATTAACGATACTGCAAACCACCTCAAACGACAATATTATTTTAGGCCAGAATAGCACGACTTAAAAACTGTTCCACCGGCAAAAATGCATAAGTAAATTAAGTACTTATATGATATCTGTAACTTGCTCTCATCAAAATGCAACGTAAGCCTCATTTTGACCAACTGCAGGACAATAATATTCCGCACTTTCTGCAAACTGATTAAACAATCTTGCAAGCTAACTGCCAAAACAAAAAAGCAGAGCGAGCAGAGTATAGCTCCTGTATACGTCATGAAATCCAACACTGAACATGGTAGGAAATTTTCTAAACAGCAAATGCAAATGTAAACAATTTTGAGTGTGTGTTCATTTTGTTGCATAAGTAAATGAGCTTTTGTGGTTAAAAAGATGTAAAACATGGGAAAATGGGGAACAAATTATCAGACCCTGCTAAAAATACTTCAAATCTTATGAAACATAACGTATGCGCTTAAAAATAAGAAAATCCTTCCTCCTTTTCTGGCCTATCCTCTAGCATTGCTTTTTCTCATCATCTGCTTGTTCCACAAAACTGACAAACATACACATACAAAAACATATAATATTATCGTACATGATCTCTTTCCTTCTTCCACTGCCCCTTTTTCCCCTCAAGTTTCAGAGTCATCACACTTTTACAAATCCCATAAACCTGGGTTAAAATAGTACAGGGAGTTTTCCCTGCAAGAACAATGTTTATCCATATCAGTGCACATTGCCAACAGTTAGTTCAAAGATGAAATATCAAATAATGAAGTGAACTGAATTTGGTTACATTTACTATAAAACTAACAGTGCTGGACAGCAGCCATCAACTTCCCTTAAACTGGGATGTAACATTGTTATGGCTGGTTACCATCTCTTGTGTAAGATGCAGCCCATCAGATCTATCAGTGACAGTATGAATTCATCACGCACTTGTGCCAATTCAGAACTTAGGTATGAACTGGATGAGCTTCCGATTAGATGTAGTGGTGAGTTACAGTGTACAGATCCATCGTGTGTTACATAAAATTTAACTGCCCTCAAAATGCTTTTCATTATATCCAATTGTTAGTTTCTGTCTGGCAAGATTTGCTGATATTAACTGTTTTACATGTGTTCTTTTTCTTATGACAATCTGAACTATCAGGACAGACAAACATGAACTACATTGTGGTTTTAGAAACAGATAAAAGAATAAACTCCTTCCTTGTATAAAAGTACTTACCAGCAATGAAAAGCAAATCATCTGACCTAAAAATTAAAACTATATTGTGTAAATGATACTTCTGTACATGTGCTAGTGTGGGGACACAAAAAAAAGAATATGCAATTCCTTTGTTTCAGAATATATGTCACATAAATATGTATACATACATTTTACAAAATGGATGCAATAGTTGTTGGTAGTGGTTTTTGTTGGAAAATTATTGATACATGTACAGTAGTAATGAAAGACCACACACTATTCACATCTCACTGGGTATGTACTGGTACTAATCACTAGAAAACTGTGTTCTTTTATGAGTACCATTTGCATGTGACTGGTATGTCCTGCAGAAAGCACTTTTTTCCACTGAAAAATGCCACAGTATGCTCGCTGCAGTTATATTTCTTATGTTGGCTTATTATCTTTAATTGTGTAAACAACTCGACACAATAAAATGCCATATAGGTTATACTCCTTACAAATTTGCATCATTCTTGGCCTCAGCTATCTTACAGAAGGAGCTATGCATGCAGTGCTTTTGGCCCGAGCAAAATGGACTATATCATATAATAAATGGTCTAAGTGAGGGTCAAAATTACCTAATTGGTCTCATGTGAATAAAAAATAACGTTAATCATATATCCTGTAATTCTGCATAGAAAAAAGGACATATCATTTTTCTTAAAAATTATTTCCTGTAAGCATCAATAACTAAGGCCAAAGCCAATGGCATTTCCTCAGCGCAAGAGCCTTGTGTCTGCTTCTGTCTTCTCTATAACATGCAGGGTTTTTGTACAGAAGTGGTGATGTAGTCTGACAATGAATAAAAATAATCAATGGTTCTGGAATGACAATCCAGAGTATTAATGTACAAAAAAAAATTAGAGAAGAGTCTCGAGAAATTTTACAAGCTCTGCTAGCAACTCAGACAGCAAAACAAATGTTAAAAATATAGCAGTTGATTTAGAATGCACTAAAAAAATGACCAGTGTAAAAATCCCTCTGTTTGTAACTAATCTAGCTCCATTCCGAAATAATCGGAAAGTTCCTAAGAATAATTGAGGCTGGATCAGTCCTTTGGATATCGTTCATACTGACATATGAAACTGGAATTCCACATGGGCAAATTTCAGAGATTAACAAGATCTTTTGCATGAAGACACACAAATCCTCAAAATGTGGCAATGTTACTGTATATGTAAATTTTGAGTTTCCACATGAATGTGCATACTGTTTTCAGAACAGGCCCAAGATTCTAAACAAATGATACAAACAATTTGCATTTGACCTGATTGTGGAATTGATTTTACATGTCAATGGAAACAATTTATTGCAATATGTGTACATTACTTCAAAGCAGTTTAGTGCATCCCCTGATTTTGTAACATGTATTTTTTAGTGTATTATATAATCATTTAATAAATGACATTTATGTTTATGATGGGTTGCCATGTACAGTATACAGTTATGTGTACAACATCATTTCACATAGGTAGTGACCAATGAAAACTTCAATATGGAATGTACGGAGTAGGCATAAATTTCATCACTATCAACAACACTTATTTTAATGACATCTAGACCTAATTGTTCTGTGACTGAATAATCTACCTGTTTGGTTGGTTTGGTTATTTGGCAATATTAATCTGTAGTCTCCGAGAGCGATGTGTCTTAATCTGAGAGGTTCAAACAACACAAAAATACGTTCACCCTGGATAAACAACATCTGGGAATAGGTAAATTATAAACCATTTAACTAGTACCTTATTATATGGTTATGTTTAACACCTATCAAGGCCAGAAATACCTTATTCAGTGAGCATCACTTAAGCTTAGCAATAGCATACTAATAAATCCGAAAGATACTTTCTCAGTGTGATCAGTGTCATAGCAATGTAACATACCAGTTCAAATCTACTTAGGTTAATAATATCTTTTCTAAACAATAACTTAAAAAAAAAGGGTAGTCCTGGTGATTTTTTCTTCAGTACAGAAAACGTTTGATGCAAATCGTCGCAAATGAGATTACAACAGCCATTAAGGGAAGTAATAAACTCCGAACAGTACATGGCAATTCTACTTCGCTGGATTATTTCCCTTCTGCAAATGGTTCTCTGCGCTTCGCTTCGGGGAGGGGGGTATAATAGTCTACTTAACTGCTGCTCATGTACATCATTTTAACGGCATTCTACTACTTTAATACGGGATCCTACGTCAAAAGGAACGATGTCAAAGAGGCGATATATCAACTGTGCATCACTATGCAACAAGAATTTTACATTCTCTTAGCGTCAGACTAAACTCACACCAGAATGCTATCCAATTTCGAAAATACACACCATCAAAGTTTAATGTTAAAAGACCTTTTTCCATACCTCCATTTTATGACTTTCAAGAAAGTGCTATCGAGTTGACATGAACATCTATTCTGGAAGTCATTGTCAACTTGATGCTCTTCACGTCATTTCCAGTGGAAACGTTGTTTTTTTTTTTTTTTGCCAGAATCTAATTTCGTGAATTTTGTGAATTGAGGTGAATTGAGCATGACTCGCGAAAAGTTCCCGTAATTTTTTTTTTCAAATGGCTTATTGTTATCAATGGAAATACAAATGGTGGTGTTTTTTTCTTTTTTTATAATCTAGGCCCTGTTTCTTATTCTCTGGATATTATCAATTATGGTATGCTTTTCTACCAGTACAAAACTGGATTGCCAGTTTGGCAACGTTAGTGTCAAAATTTGTCACCCTGCATTATCTTAAATTTCAGAGCTCGTATACATGAGGAATCATGCGGGACTTAAGAAAATTAGACCCAAAATTAGATAATNGGGGGGGGGGGGGTAGATTAGTCTACCTAACTGCTGCTCATGTCCATCATTTTAACTGCATTAAAAAAAAAGACCAATTGATTATCATTCTACTACTTTAATACGGGATCCTCGGAAGCTAGGGCCTCCGTCAAAAGGAACGATGTCAAAGAGGCGATATATCAACTGTGCTATCACTATGCAACAAGAATTGTACATTCTCTCAGCGTCAGACTAAACTCGCACCAAAATGCTATCTGAATTTCGAATACACACACCATCAAAGTTTAATGTTAAGAGACCTTTTCCATACCTTCATTTTATGACTTTCAAGAAAGTGCTATCGAGTTGACATGAACATCTATTCTGGAAGTCATTGTCAACTTGATGCTCTTCACGTCATTTCCTGTGGAAACGTTGTTTTGTGTTGTTTTTTTTCACCAGAATCTAATTTAGTGAATTTTGTGAACTGAGCATGACTCGCGAAAAGTTCCCTTAATTTTTTTTTTTCAAATGGCTTATTGCTATCAATTAAAATACAAATGGTGGTGTTTTTTGGGTTTTTTTTTTTTTTAAATCTAGGCCCTGTTTCTCATTTTCTGGATATTACTATCAATTATGGTATGCTTTCCTACTAGTATAAAACTTGATTGCCAGTTTGGCAACGTTACTGTCAAAATTTGTCACCCTGGATTATTTTAAATTTCAGAGCTCGTATACATGAGGAATCATGCATGACTTAAGAAAATTGGACCCAAAATTGGATAACCATCCCCCCCCAAAAAAAAAAGTCCATGCGAATTTCAAAATTCTCTAAGATTTTTTCAAACTCCTAAAAAAAGTCTCGATCTTAGTCCACATATGTGTTCCTAGATATAATTAATAACGCATCTGACTGAGATATATGTAATATTAAGCAAAGAAACACTGCCCAATGCTTTTCCCTAAAATTGTAATGTGTCCAAGCAGTCAACAGTTGTCTTATATTTTAACCCTGCGTTTTCTATAAGCATAGTGAACCCTGCAGCTTACAACCTACTCTGCAATCTAGAATCGCCACTTCTGCTTAATCGCCACATTTTCCACAGAACATGTTAACAAAACGCTACATTTCTATACAAATGTCACTGTGTCCCCGAAAAGTTGCGATTACACAGACTTAACTGCTAACAAGAAGTCTTTCCAAAGGCCTATGCAGGCATCAGTTTGTTAAAAAGCTCAGATGCGGGGCTGGAACATACATGAAAGAAGTCATTGCAGAAGGTGTTTGTAAATGGCTGCAGAAAAAAATATACAGCAGAACCTCACGTTATCGAACATCAGGCACTTGTACTGGTCATCGACTCCGTGCAACGATCTTCTCCATTAGTGCATAATTTCTATGTTACATTTTGTCAGGTGCATGCAATACCCTAAGCTCTGAAGATGCCAATGGCATTTCGGTATGCAATTTTAAATAATCCCTATAAATCAGAAATTTTGCCCTGAGGTTGGGGGAAAGGGGTTGGTTTTTTAATTTCAAAGGCTTAGATTTGTAGATTTAGAATAGGTGAAGTTTAGCCACTCAAGTATAAACTTTGTGATTGTCACTAGGTGGGTAAGCTAACTCTCTTTACTAAATGAAAAGACCTAAGATATTAGGTAGCCTTCTGCACTGTTCTCAAAATCTAATTGGTTTAAGGTCAGTTTTCCATGTGTCAAAATTTTGGGAGAAAAGATTAACAATATGTGTGGGAGGAATTTTGGCATGGGACCCCTAGATAACTTAATGAGGGATGTAAAACCTTATATGGCCAACAGTGACAAAAAAAAACTGGCATTTTCATACCTTTATGCGCCACCCTAAACGAAATTTCGGTATTGATGCCTTTGAACTGCCCAAAAACGTCACGCATATTTTATCAGAACCCTAGACCTCTAGCTTCAAATGTTTGGTGGTATGATAGGAGACCGGGAAAATATTTCTTTATAAATTCAGTGCTAAAAGCACGTATAGAAATAACTACATGCACTTATTCGGGCATTTCACAAAATGTCACCAATGAACAAGTGCAGTGCTCTGTCCTAGCATTAGCCAATGTGAGACTTTTGTCTCAAGCAATGGCAGAGATAAAAACCAATAAAATTCTTTTTTTTTTTTTAACTTCTATCATAACAAACCGAAATCTATGATATGTTTACCGTATTCAACTGTAGAGTTTACCTCCAAAGAATCGTTTTACTAAGCGCAATTTTATGAATATCAGACAGTCTTTAATTTCTCCCGAAAAATTTGGATTTGGACGTTTGCTGGAGTATTGCAGTCAAGGGATTATTTTGCCTCATGAATTCAAATACTTTAAAGCTTCGAAAATTTCAAAATCCATCATTCGATTTTGTGAGATTCTGCTGCCGAACTCAAAGAGTGGCTCAAAGAGCCAAATATTTATAAAAAGCTTGATTTCCGGTCTGGATCTACGTCATATCAAACTTCTTGAAGTGCTGCTTCATTGCGTCACTCTGCTCCTTCCCAGAAGCCACAGCGGCGGCCGCTTTCTTCTTCTTGCTGCCTTTCCGTTTGAACACGTTCTTGAAACTCTTGAACGGGTTGGTCTCAGAGGACGGGGAGGGGTTGGCTGGAGTCAGGCTGGGCGACATGTTCACTTTAGGACTGAGGATGGCGGTTGTTGTGACACCAGCCAACATTTCCACACTGGGCAAGGAGTGTGGCCTTTCCTTCAAGCTAGCCAGGTCTTTCAGGCTTGTGGACCCCGTGTCATTTTCAGACACCGTGGGCAACGCATGAGGCACCGATCTTGACTTGGAAAGTTCGTTAAAACCGTAGGCGGCCGAGGACAGCCCTCCGTTCATACGGCTGCCTTTCTCGACAAAGGTGACCAGCGAAGACGTAGAGTCGTTCCGGGAGATGACTGGCGAGCGGTAGTCATCGCTGAAACAGCTGTCAGGACTGTCTGTGTGAGCTTCGTCCATCCCATGAATCCCCACCGGGTAGTCGACTAGACTTCTGCACCTTTCCTTGCGATCGAAATCCCTGGATTTCCCAGAGCTGTCCTGGACGACTAGATTCTCCTCACTTCCATATCTGAGGCTGTTCTCCATCAGTGTCTCAAGGGGTTCATGACGGTACAACTCCAGACTACTCTTGTGGCGTCGGAGCCGGTCTTTCATGGCGATGAATCTAACTTTAGGTCCACTGCCTGGCGTCTTGTCGCCATTTCTGCCTTTGTTCCCACGGAGAATGACTTTGTTCCCGTGGTCCTGAATAGAAATGTTTCCGTTCTGTTGCACAACAAGATTATCTGACTTGACTAATCCATTGTCAGTAGTGGTATATCCGTGACTTTCTTTCAACGCTTTTAACAGCCGCTCGTTTTTCATGGCCAAGTCTTCGATGGCGGCCTTTTGCCGTCGAATGATATCGTCTTTGTCCTGGAGAGCTTCGAAGATCTCTCGATGCTCTTTTTGCATCTGACCCTCGATATACAAGAGATGTGCCAGAACTGCGGAAATCTGCTGCTCATGCTGTGATTTCATAATTTTGATTTGCTGGTCTCGACGCCGGACTTTGGCGCGCAAGGAAGTGGTCAGGAGGTTGGCCTGGACCTGCTGAGCATGCGAGTGGGATTGCAGGCGTGTCATGGCGTCGTGCTGTTCCTGAAGTTGCTGTTGTAGCTGCTCTTGCGTCATGTGGGCGATGGTGGCCTAGAGAAGAGAGAAATTATCAACGATTAGAAAGCTGCTTAAACATAGCAATGCCGTGGGAGTCAGTGGCATAAACATGCAAAGACCAGAAAGCCACAGACAGAAGAAATACAGAAGATATTCAGTATACTGAATTGCTTCGAGCTGGTGAATGAAATCTTGTTAAAAAAAAAAAGTAAAATGAGGGACACGAAACCAAAACTTTGCAACACGAAGAATCAAGCAACAGATTTATTTGCAAAGCAAGGCAAAGTCCAATCTACAACATTAAGTTACATAGGATGGTACAGCAGTAATTTAATCCGAAACAACAACAACAACAACAACAACAACAACAACAACAACAACAACAACAACAACAACAACAACAGACAGACAAACAAATAAACAACAGCACCATCACTACCACCCTTATCACCAACCACAACAAGAACAAGATGACAATAATATTTAAAAGAATTTTACAAGAAACTACACGAATACTCTTATATGGTACACAGACCGGATGTAAGTCACAAAATATAGATAAAGAAGAGGACGTAAGCGTCAAAAATGGAGTCGACAGAAAGACAAAATTAGTGAGGATGTGTCGCCTTCAGTCGGCAGTGAGTCTACTCAAACAACCCACACCCTTACTGGATGAGCTGATAATAACTCTTCCAACAAAGTAATTTCTAGGAGGAAGACACTGAAGACGTACAGTCTACATGCTGCATTGAGAGGAGAGAAAGAAGGAGGCAGGGGAGGAAAAAATAGGTTAAAGAAGATGATGAGGAGGAAACAGAGAAGGAGATGGAGGAGGAGAAGAAGGAGGTGATAAAGGAGACAAGAGTGTGAGCGAAAGAAAGAAGTATGGACCAAGAGACATGACAACAAAGATGGGAAGATTTAGGAGAGAGAGACAGAGAGAGAGAGAGAGAGAGAGAGAGAGAGAGAGAGAGAGAGAGAGTTGTAGATAGACGTTATGTACAAAGAAAATACACGACTAGATATCATTAACATGCTGAAAAGAAATGATACAGAAAACGAGAAAGCAGAAAAAGAAACAGAAAAGGCAGTACCAACCCCGGTGTACCGTGATCAGATTACCCCCCTCAATCATTACCCCCCCGGTAATCTTATACCGGTATCAAATTACCGGGGGGTAACTTCATACTGGGGGTAATTCTATTCCTTCACACCGGGAGGCCTTCCCAACACAACAGTATTATGACTTATGTGGCATTCGCAAACTTTTCGCGTTAATTAACGTATTGCGCTGACCACAGCGAACACTTCTAATATTTTGGGAATTTCCCGCGGTTACCGCTGTCCGTAAACTAACGCAATGATTATGATGTGTACAGCCACAGACCTTTAATGTCGACTGCAACAAAACCATGGGATTTATACGTCATTGGTATTCCCTAACATCTGTGCAATCTTTCCTTCTTTTCTTCCTCCAAAAGCCAAAGTCGCTATTTCGTATTTCCAAGTTTGATACGTAGGCCTACACTGTTGGTGCCTCTAATATATAACTTGATGTGCTATTTACAAAGTGTTTTTATTTCTCTTTTCTACTAACCTTCGCATTATGCTCATCAAGTCTCTACATCTACCCAAGTTATTACAGCAGTTTTAAAAAAGATATATTGCTGGTGCATAAAATGAGGCTTGCACTAATACGAAGTCTCAAAGAAAAGAGTTGTGTGCATCAGTTGTCAGCGGACACGGCTTGATGACTCTGTCTAGAGAGTGTTTGGATATTGCAAGGTGTATTATGAATTAAGGTTTGAAAGCCTGCCATTTCGTGACAAGTTGGAGATGGATGGGTTAACTTTCAGGGGCGAATCTCAGTGTTTACAAACTCAAACAGAAAAATCTAGGTTACTTTCTATTTACGTATTTGTAGTTTATCTTCGTTCTACTCCTCTGCATCTACGTCTTTCTTTAGCGGTTTTTTTTTGTTTTTGTGTCTTATTCCTCAGCTTCTAGTGGCCATACGCATAATCCTTACTGCGGTAACCATGGAAACTCCCAAAACAATAGTAGTGTTCACCGTAGTTAATGCTGTATGTTAACTGACGTATGGATTATGTCGTATGCGACCACAGTTGTCTTCAGGTGTGTCTTTGTCAAAGTGTAAATCGGAGCTTGAGTTGTTTTCCTTTTTATTAAATTCATCTTCGTGGCAATGGAGACCTTCTATTTGAAAAATATTACATTCATTTGATCTTTAAATTAACAAAACAATATCGTTTTACATAACTAAAGAAGTAATAAAATTCCCCACAAAAAAACTTAAGGGCTTCAAGATGTTTCAATCGGACATGAATTTACTTAACGTCAACGGTACCTGCTTAAAAGTCTGAACGCACTGACACAGATAATGTCTTTGACCTACTTTGTAGAAAAGAACCGTACACATGTAGGACCCACTGTCCCATATTTGGCACATGAGTTTAGAGAAGATATTTAATTATGATAAAAGGTAGTCCTCAAAAAACTAGCATTCTATACTCGTATAATATGGCCTCTGTGACCACGGAATGATAATTGTGCTCAGATTTTTTAAACTTTTGTCTCTAATATTGTATTAAAGCAAGGCCATGTGCACTCTTTACTCAGTACATAGAACAATACATTTTCTAACAATATGTTCACTATTGGGTCTTAGAGGGTTAAATGTATAAGTCTGGGGGTCATAAGGGGCAGCAGGCAGACGATCAAGACTTTTTTTTTAATGAACGAAAGACTACGACATTGGCAACGCCTCCCTTTCTAATTCTTCTAAGACTCCTTCTATTCCTCCTCACTTCTCATCCTTCTCTTCTGTTCATCCTCTCTTTCTTCTTCGTNGACAAAAGGATGAAAGCGCCAAAGTAGGTCAAATTGAGTTATTTATAGTTTTGGAATCCCCAGATGATGACGCACATTTCTATCTGGGTCCCATCACGATATCTCAATAAATAACGAAGTTAGGGAACCTTAAAGGACACTAAGCGCCAGTGTTAAGTATAAACAATTATAAAGGCGAGTCCTTAAAGTCTGAAAAACATTTTTGCGATATTCTCAAAACTTTCCCGATGGCGCTTTCTTCCTTTGTCATAAAACGGCAGCGTACACATTGATGACGTGTGTCAAATTTAAATGTATAAGTCTGGGGGTTCATAAGGGGCAGCAGGCAGACGATCAAGACTTTTTTTTAATGAACGAAAGACTACGACATTGGCAACGCCTCCCTTTCTAATTCTTCTAAGACTCCTTCTATTCCTCCTCACTTCTCGTCCTTCTCTTCTGTTCATCCTCTCTTTCTTTTTCGTTATTTCTCGCTGTAAGAACTTACACATAAACTACGCTAGCGAAAGAAAAGAGGAACCCCCCCCCCC
>JAWQUT010000421.1:162581-172933 GCA_033807755.1 Ellobium chinense | reverse complement strand
CCCACCACCACCACCCTCATTAAAATTTCGCCTCACTCCACCTCTGCCAAGTATCACGATTCGGTAGTTGAAGCAAAGTCTCCAAGGTGTCACCCCTCAAGTTTACCGTCAAAGGAAAACACGCGCAAAACAGCGACGTGGATTTATGACGCACATTGCATCTTGCCCCTTGACGAAGGGCAAACATCTTCAAGATATAAAAACCAAACACTGCAGACAAGATTAGACTCTGAAACTTACAGCGGAAAACCATCAGAAGGAATCGTGATGTGCGTTCGACTGCATAAATTAAAGGTTCGAATACATTCGAACTAAGTTTGCTAAACTCATTTTGTTGGAATTCATAGTGTCTCGTTTCCTTCTCTCCTTCATATCAAATAATGTAAACAATATGGAGAATGCGTGACGGGTAGGAAAAGATTTAAAAAAAAACAGCATGTAAAAATTCGTCGAAGAAAATTTATCAAGCAAATAGCATACAATTCAAAATCAGATAGGACTAAAACTGAAATACAAAACAACAACAAAAAAATTTCTGTCGAAAGACCCTCTTCTGGGAACAACATTCAATATCCTACAAAACCTTTGTGTGCAGACATGTAAAAACGCATCCATTCACTGGGTATGGGGAGGCATGTCATCTGATACATAGAAGCATATATAAGATCTTCTTATCAAAGCCTACATTATAGACATAATATGTACATTGATAATATCAACGACGGCTTAGGAGCAAAGAGATTTCTCGTTTCACCTGGCTGACACCGTGTACAACACATAAAAATATAACCTACATGAACAAGACAGAGGTAAAGTTCAGTTTTATCCCGTTACAGTCTCACGAACTTCGCCTACCTCATTTAAGCGAGTTTTTTTTTTTTTTCAGGAGAGGGAGACAAATGTTTTAGACAAAGCAAGAAAATATTGCCAGTCTCAAGCTTTGATGCTGTTTTTCAAACCAACGAATTTGTGACCTACTTTATCTGAAATATTTGATGGATGTATTGGATTGTGTTGCAAGCACAAAAGTAGCCCCGTTTGTAAAAAGTGAGTATCTTTGAGATAGGCAATCTATGTATGAAGGCGTATCCTTTGTTGCGTTGGTTATCTTTTATCCCTCCCTCCCCCCAATCCCTAAAAAAAAAATTATGAGACGGATTTCTTCGAAAATAATTTAAATTCGTATCTGCTGGTTGATTTCATTAAAATGTGCGTTCGAATAATGTAAAGTTTGTGGGTTCGGTTCTTGGGTCGGACAGTTAGCATTATATTATTCTGACAAAAGACGTTTCAGTTCCCATTCTTTAATCGACTCGAGTGCCCTAGTGTAAATGTGTATCTGCTTTTAGAAATAGGAGGACTAGGGCGCTACATCTCGGCGGCCAGCAATGATTTGTTGTGGATTTCATTGTGATGTGTATGGTGTAATCATTATATTTTTGCTTACGTGTGTTAACGCACGTGCGTGAAAATTAAAACACTGCATAGCAATAAGGTGACATTGTTTTGTTTTGCTTTTCTTTTTCTCAATATCTTTTTTTGGTCGTTTTCATGACTTCGACTACCGAGTGTCTATTCTAATGATCCAGTAACATTAATCGAATACACCCATCTCTCCCACCAGCACTTTAAATTCATCCACGCAAACACGGACCGTTTTGTAGTGGTGCTACTGAAGGCAACCTGCGTCATTTAATCGGGTAGAATCTTTTCACCATTTCATCACAACACTATGAGATACAGAAATACAGAAGTTATTAATAAAATGCTGAAGATCTTCCTTTGGGTGTAGTTGAATAGGTCACAGATGTTGAGAATAGTATGGATCATCTTGTCAAAGTGCAAGGAGACCTAGAGGTTACTGATAAAACTTTTATTGAAAGCTGCAGGTCTCGCTTGGATTAGGTGTCAACTGAAGCATGGTGTAAATTACACTAGATACACCCTACTTCATCATCATCATCATCATCATCATCATCTTCATCGCCGGGTGAATAAGTCTCGTAAAGTCGTACCCATCCAGATGGCCGTTGATACGACTTCACATTATCAGGCCAGACCAGTTATGAACATGACAAGCTTATTCAAAATAGTCAGACCTCAAGAAAAGCCAGTCAGTGGGTCAGACCAGTGAACAGACAGACAAGCTAGCAGGCAGACATACATACAGATATACACACAGACTGATGGACAGACTGAGGGGTCGGCGGACTGACAGTCTGTGGGATAAACATACAATACATGTCAGACAGACTCGAAACAGACAAACAACAACAAAAGGAGAAGCAAGACGACTTGGCTGATAGGCGCTAGAAGACCTTAACACATCTACAACAAAACTGGAAAGAAAGATAACGGGAACGCAGTCACGTATAATCAAGGCATACCTCCAGGTTTCGCTGCCGCCCATAAAACACATGGAAAGATAAAAGCGAAGAAACAAGATCGACCCACATCAAGTCACATTCACAGAGCTGAGGACGACCTTGCCACGTAGAAGTACAATTTACAGGAGAAATCCAAACTCATCAGAAGACAGGATTTGTTTGGCTTACTGTGGCCAATATGGCAAAGCAAACTACGGAATGACGGCTGGATCTTCAAAGCACTGCCTTGCCAGATAAAGATCGCGAACCGCAAACACAGGCCAAAGATGAGGGCACTGGTCACAGTTTGGCGACGCTACATTTCTGGACGTGACACGTTTGAAAATTATTTGCCGTTAACTAAAGTGCACTCGTCGATGGCGCAGTAGTGAAAACTTTTTTACTTAAAGTAAGACATAAAACACACCGAAATTTATACTTTATACTTCTATAAAAAAAAACACAGTAGTTTTGCTCTTGCCTCAGTTACTTTTAGATCACTTACTCGAAAGGCGATGTTGAAATGTGAGTTTTACTTTGCCTAACTATTCTTTGTCTTTATGTTGCAATGTGGCCAAGACATAAAGAGCGTGTCTCTTGATGAAAAAGATTCCGATTCGAATCCCGTTAGTAGCGCGTTCCTTCACGGACATTTTTTCACAGTGTTTTCATCCTTTCCACCTCCCTTTCCATCTCACACCGCCCCCCCCCCCCCCNCCACTCTCCTCTCTCTCTTCCTGCCCCTCCGCAGTCTCTTCCTTCTTTCTTCTGTTCACCTATTCCTCACAGTCTTATACAAGAAAAAAACGCGAGTCGCGAGTTGTACCGGTTGCATGACAATAAAAGGATGACATTTATGTGACAGGTACAGCGCAACACCCGCACTGATCCTAGACATGGCACACAAAACTCAAAGCTGCTTGGATTTGCTGTGACTTCATAAAGAATATAAACTGCACATGTAACCCTTGTATAGAGTGGATTGTTTCATGCAAGAGAAAAAAAAGGGGGGGGAAACTATACTGAAGACTGGATGCTTGTGGCCTATACATATGATCTGAAGCCGACCAGATTTCTTGGGGACATCGATGTAGTTAAGTTTCCCAAATCTCATTCTTATCAAGAGAAAAAAATGAGTTTGCGTATATCATATTTTTAACAGCTTGGAGAAATCTAATTCTTCATAAAATTGCTATAATCAGACATATTTGTGCATCTACAGGAATCCAAATACTGTCACCACAACCAGTCACACACTGGAACAATGTGGACTGAGGATTTTAGGTTTGAGGTCAGAATCTGAAGATCGTGGGTTCGATTCCTCCCGTAGCCACGTCGTAAGTGACTTGGGAAAGCATTCCATTCACATTTTCTCCGAGTTCTCTATTCTGTACAATGGGTATCGGACTACAGACAGTGAATGATATTGTCAGGATGCTAATGTTCAGCGCCTGTACATGGCAGCGGCACTGCATGCTCCTCAGGGAGTTGAGAATGTACTTGAATGATGTAGCCTGGTAGGCAATAATAAATGTACAGTCGTGTGAGCGGGCATTGGCCTCAATACGAGACTTAGAAACCTTGTTACAGTAGACAATAGTTCAAACAAAATCTGCGGGACCAAAGACCCAAGGTCGGTGTAAACAGAAAATCCCCTTTAGACAGAGAAACCTAAAAAGAGAAAAATAAACGAGAAGCCCTTCTAGCTTCCTTTGGTTTTAGCAGTACTTTCTGTTTAAACCGGTAGACTGCCTTTCTGTTATAGATTATTACTGTGGAAGCCTAAAAAGTCAACTGGCCGCACATGCTGACTTATAACATCGTAACCCACATGACTTACAGAGAAGTATATACGACCTCTTACATATGGCAAGCAGGATATCATAAGGACACTTCCCAAGGTTCAGTGACCCCTGCAGACATACCACTACCAGTGAACCTGGTCAAAATTATTATGACCCGTCGGTGACTGATTGATTGATCGACATTCCGCCTTAAGTCACAGGGGTAATTACATGGTAAGGAAGTCTGGTAGATTGACGGAGGTCCCTAAGTGCTACAGCGGTTCTCAACTTGCCAGCAAAGACCAGTACCCTTTAGAATCCTCGTGGGTTTTCCAATATCGTGTAGCACTGGTCAGTACGCGTGGTATTCATACAAATTCAAGGTAACTCCCTGCTCTTGTCCTCAGATTTTGGTTTTACCCCTATTTTCATCAGATGGGTATCCGTACGTTTCCATCATGTGTCCAGCCTATAAGGGGCCCATGTGTTGCCCGCTAGGGAAATATAGGTCCCTTATAGCAGCCCACGTGGGAGCCTTATGTGTCCCATGTAGATTACGGACATAGTAACAATGATACGGATCGTATAATTAATAATGCGTCAGTAGTAACCTAGTATATGATCAAGCCTCTACCACTTAGTTTGTGTGCTTAGGTAGCACAACGGTTCTCAAATCATTGTTTGCAAAGGACCACAATTAGTACGAGTATTTCAGCAGTGTTTAACCTACAAGCTGCAAGCGATCGCTGTAGCAATCAACATAACCCGCTACGTTAGTTCTGTACTTAGGGATCGCAAAGCAAATTCCCACTAGGTTTTGGGGTCTACATTTTCCAACGGTTCTCTGCCTGTATATATTATCGACAGCAGTGCTAACTATACTTTAGGTCCATCCATTTAATAGCCCTAAAATCTTTCACAACAACTTGTAATAGCCCTGGGCTTATTCAAAGGTCACATAAAATATTACAGGCAGAAAATTACATGCAACCTGGAAGTTTATATCGTACTAAATAAACAGTTTATTTTATGTAAAATGTCGTAACATCGTTACAAGACACCCGTAACAAACATTTATAAGTTTACAGACGAGCCTAGACCTGTTTAATTTCTCAACGCTTGGCCACACATGATTCACAGAACGCAAAAATTTGAGCAGCCACCAAACTATTTAGCGCTCAGCCTCAAGATTTTATTTTTTTTTTTGGGTCTTATCACATTGCACGCATGTCAACACTATACATTTATATCATGCACCTCCCCACCCTCTCACAGAAACACAAAAGTTGTGAAAATAATGAAATCAATATACAACATTCTTGCACAAAGGCCACGAAAATATCTTCACCATCCTATTAAAAATCAGCATAATAAAAATTATTTATTAATATAAATCCCCTCACCGATGTAGTATGGACAAGATACTAAAAGAACACGGTCCATCTAATGTTCTGAGCCAACTTAGTGGAAGGGAAGTGAAAACCCCTGATCGTATGGCTCCTGTGATATCGTTCCAGCCCTTAGGGAAAACTAACAAATCACGGACCTGGGCTTGCTAGGTGTCTGGGGGAAATTACGGTCCGTTAAGTTTTCCGGTTCGGAAACTGGCAGTTTTGATTAGGGATAGACTGACTATAGGGACGATCAAAGAAGGTGTGGGGAGGGGAGGAAAGATTGAGAGAGAGAGAGAGAGAGAAAGAAAGAGAGAGAGAGAGAGAGAGAGAGAGAGCTGGAGAGAGAGAGAGAGAGAGAGCTGGAGAGAGAGAGAAGGAGAGAGAGGGAAAGAGAGAGAGAGAGAGAGATGGAGAGAGAGGGAAAGAGAGAGAGAGAGAGAGAGAGAGAGAGAAAGAGAGAGAGAGCGGTATATGAGATGTTCAAATATTGCCTGTGTCAGGAGGGGCGACAGTGNACTTTGTTTGGGAAGGTGAGAGGGGGAGGGGGAGGGGAGTTAGGTTACAAAAAAGGAGAGACAGAAGAGGGGAGGAAAATATAAATGGCAGCTTCACGATCGAGTCAGCTTAATCACAACTCCTCCCGAACATGAAAATTTTCAATTCCCCATTCATTTTATCTGTAACGTACTGCGATTAAACGGGGTCGACTTAAACCGAAACAGGTCGATTAGATTAACGTTGTAACCCGACAACGGATAAGAGCGAGAACACAGAACATGATATCATGAGGCATATTGTTAATCACCAACAGTTTCTTTCTACACTGGCCAGAAACATTGCCAAATCATGAAAACGTGACATGACAGATCTAGATCTAGGACCATTTATATTTATAATATCTAATCTTGCGCGCTAGTGGTGACGTCGGGAAATCCCCAAAACAAGAATGTATCCCGTAGTACCGCCGTCGCGCAAAGTTACAACACAGCACTGTGCATACGGCCCCAGGTCATCAAAAAGTCACAAAATGGAATACATTCTTATACATGATACGTTCTTACCAGACATGAACGTTATTACCTAAGTCTAGAGTATCTTGTTATTACCATGCTTTTGTACGTATCAGAAAAAGAATGCTAACAATTTCCATTAATGTATAACATGAGAACTGCTCTACAGCTCAAAAAAGTATATTTCAACACAAACATTTTCTTATGGTCGAAGCTGGGTTGTTCTATCATTGGAATTACGATAAAATAATTATGTCTATCACAATTTTAGCAAGCCACCTTTCTCTTGCAAGTAAACAATCAACATCTTTGCTGTAGCATTAGCGAGTAATCACTGTTAAGAGCCTGTTTATGAAGGACATGTTTTTTTTTAAAACAAATGTTATATAACATGACTGAAAAAAAAATGACCAAAAGACCATACCAATTCCAAATTTACGGACAAACGTCCTTTCTCAGGCTAATTAAAGCCTGATATGAACTAAGTACAAATTCGAAATAAAGGATCCAACCGAAAACTTGATATTTCAATTTGTTTTGTCTTTGAGTGATATTCAACTCGTTCCAATAAATTTTACTTCACACACGGCATCTTAAAACTATCATTTACTATCTTGCCTTTGGTAAATGGTAAGATTTTTTCCCCCTAATGCCGCGTATCCGTATCAGTTTTGCAGTCACCTCTTTATTTCCATACAGCATTAGATAGAAAATGTTCTGTAACTTTTCAGTGACAGAAGCTAAGTAATGGTGGCTAAACGTGACGTAAAATTACGGAACTGCCCATAAGACACAACGTAGCAGAACAAGCTTAAGTGGATAAGCCTGGTCTAGACAGCCCATGACGGCCATTATATGACATTAAGATGGAGAGATTACCTTCGGTAAATGGAAAAATAGTTTTTTTTTCTTTTATTGCCTCATGCAAAAGGTCCGTGTGTCTAATGCAGTGGTTTCAAAATGGAATAATATTGCTGATGATGATAATAATAATAATAGTAATAACACCAATAATAATAATAATTATTATTATTTATTCATTTCTTTATAAAGCGGCCGGGATTTAGACCTAGCCATTAAAATATTCAAAGGCGCTGTACATTTTCAAAAATCTCTTAAGAGGCATAAAAACGGTTAAATAAAACTTTCATTTCTGAGAATTGAAACATGACACGATATTGAAGGCTGAAAATCATATTACAAGGAAGATTATTCATTATACAATGGCGTGAAAATCCTATGGGAACAGTTTTTTAAGGGGGAGGAGAGGAGAAATGAGAGGGTGTCGACATGATTTCATCAACTCGCCGCTACTAGCAGATAAAATTTTGAAGATGACCTTACTTGTAACGAAAAGAGTCGTCAGCTGAAGTGAATGTGAAAATATAATATGTGATTGACAATTGATTATCACATTAATGATATGCCGAGAACATAACAGAGTACCGCACGTTAATTTCACTAGACCTGGGGATAGATAATCTTGCTGTGGGTGCCCTTACGGAAAGTTTGAAAACCACTGACGCTCTGGATTTCGGAGAATGACTTTATTCACGATCGCCACTGATTGATTACAGATTGATTACAAAATACATCTCTCTCTCCTCCCCCCTCCTCCCCCCTCTCTCTCTCTCTCTTTTCTTCTTTCTTTCTTCTCCAGGATTATCTTTCCCTCGTATTGGAAAGAATTCCCTCCAGCAGACAATGATATTTTGCAAATTTGAATCTGGTGTTCAGTAAGATCAAAATGCAAGATGGTAGTTACTACAATGTCCATACTATTTCCACTGCCCACACCCACTCCCCCCCCCCCCCCCNCACACACACACACACACACACACACACACACACACACACACACACACACACACACACACACAAATACACACACACACAAACACACACATACACACACACACACTAAAGGGGAAAAAAAAACACCTCTTTCTCGCCATCTCCCTCTCACTCTGGAAACGGTGTTTATAATTATAAGACGATGCCAACATTCAGTCATGCACTCAGCTCTTCTTTCATTCACTGATTAACGTCATTAGATGGAGAGTCCCATCATGAGACTGAAAGCAAAATAATATTTATGTATGTGACACAGTTAGACGACATCAGACTTATGTCGACAGGCACTACTGCAGCTGAACTGCAGCTTGAAAACTTGCCAAACTGTAACAAACAACAAAACAACAACAACAATAACAACAACAACAACAACAAGAACAAGAAGAACAACAACAACAATAACAACACTAACAACAACAACAACAACAACAACAACAACAAAAAGTGTGAGATGGTGTCAACCATTCAGCAATCAGCTGAATGAATCGATTGTAAGTTTAATTATAAATTTAATTTGCAAAAAACAAAAATAGGGCATCTCATCGCCGATGTTGTTTTGGACAGTGACGGACGAGTTATAGCTCGAATCGACCAATATCGACTCAAGACGACTCCCTCCGCCTGGTTGTGTCATCCAATATTTTAAAACTGAGTCTTGATCAGCAGCGTAGCCAAAGCAACTTGAGGGGGGAGGAGAAGGAGGAGAGGAGGAGCCTGGGGAGGGGGAGAAGGGAGGGGAGATGGGGAAAANGGGGGGGGGGAAGGGTTCACAGTCACTATGCACTTACTACAAGTCTAAAGCAGAATATAATATAGGCCTACATAGAAGTTACAATACGAACAAACTCCAACCATTTCATTCATAGCATCCTCTCATTAATCTACTACCCCATACCAGCAATCATGATAACATTCGGCATACGGAGCAGCATGGCAGAACGGTTAGGGCATTGGACTGAGGATCAAAAGATCGTGGGTTCGATTCCCTGTCACGGCCATGTTATAAAACGCTTCGGGAAGAACATTTCATTCACATTTTTTTTTTCATCCATCCCGTGTAGCAAACTGGGCGCCTTGCTAAAGGCAATGACAAAAGATATACTGTCTTGAAGGTATCCTTGCAGCACCCAACCCAATCACAACATTAGGTCACGCCACTGATTTAAAAGCAAAGCCACTCGGTTGAATAACCTGACCGATTAACAACAGTGACCGACTTAACCGGGCTGACTGCCGAATCAATTCTGCAGTAGCAGGACGAAATATCTTAACTGCGGTCATGATAGAAGAAAAAAAAAGTCGTCCTGTCACACAGCAGATAGAACGTTTTGCCAGTGACTGAGCAGAACGTCCTAACCCTCCCTTCATCGAGACTTTCGAATCTAGAATCAACAGCCGCGTGTTAAATTCGCACCCTAACGCACTGTATTATTACGCATGCGTGCACGCACAAGTAGTGCTCGGTATGTTAACGCGTTCACACCAAAGAGTCCGTTACTGAAGGCTGTTTGTTGGGGTCTTACTAATCAGGGTCGTAGCTTAGACTCCAGAGTGTGGGCAACGTTGTTTTTGTGTATTTATGGTTTTACATTCTTAAAATGTTCAGTTTTAACAAGTCTCTGTATTTATTAAGCTCAGAATCAAAGAATCCTTTTACTGAGAGAATTGATTGTTTATGTAAATATTTTCTTAAATCGTGTTTTATCCAAATATTTCCTAATGTTCTCACTTATAATACCTAACATTTTCTTTAATGATATAATTTAAATATGCTCTTATGAAACCTGATATATGTGTGTGTGTGTGTCTTTATGTATTATATTGTGGTTTTACGAGGACGCGCAGCCGAATTACCCCGATCGGTTGCGCCCCCTGCTGTAAAGGGATAGTTCCTAAATAAATTGAATTGAAAACTGAAATAAATTGGTCCAGGATTGGGTGGGG
>JAWQUT010000421.1:135378-150512 GCA_033807755.1 Ellobium chinense | reverse complement strand
TATATATATATATATATATATATATATATATATAATATCCAGTCGAAATCAAACCAGCATAACGTCGCTGAATTAAGCACGAACTTCGTTCATTCGGAATTTTATTTTCTCCGTGCTCATTGAGATTTAGATGCGTCAGCTAAGGAGTATTTTCCTTCCTGTCGATGAAACAGCATGCGTCACGTCACGAAACACAGGTGTATTCAATATCTAACTTACTGCTGCAGTGATCATGAGTTCATAGACTTCGATAAATATGCTTTCCAAAATAAGCAGAAATGTTGTTCACAGCACTGTTAACTTTTAGCATGGGCTACACAAAGAGGTCATCTATTTAACGTCGAAAAATCCCACCAAATAAGTTTACACCATTAACTTCACGCTTGGGTATCCGTTCCAGCGAGGCAGAAGAAAACAACCTTTTTTTTTTCACAAGAGGTCCGACCTGTTGGAATCAATCAGGCAGAATGTATAAAACACCAAAACACAACTCGCCTTTACTCCAACCTCTGTTCAGCGTGGCTTGGTTCTGTATGCTGACAACATGCTAGAGCGACGAGCCGACTCGATTGATGTCATGGTATCCGTGTTGTATGGATTGCAAAACAGACTTGCTTTTTTTCAGGACTGCCGACTTTTTTTTCTTCCTCTAGTGACGGTAACGTTTTAGGACATCGTGGGCGGAGATAGCAAACAGAGGTAGGGCGAAGGAGAGGCCCGGCGGGACCGNGGGGGGGGGGGGGGCAATGTCCTACCTTCTTTATACATTTCATCGACGCATAAACTGAAATCCACCTCTTCATTTTTTTTTAACTTTCTACTGGCGCCGTGTATATTTTAAAACCCTCTTTTGTTTCACTTTTCAACGATACCCCTGTGAATTTTCGTTAAGCGAGCCAAACGCGTCATCAACAACAGGTGAAAAAGAGGGAAATTATTTTCATTTCATCTTGTCATTGTGCGTTAAAAATAATCTTCGCGCCTGTTTTAGAGTTACAGATACTGACTTGCGGGTATGGAGGTAGTCTAAATCATTTAGGGGTGTGGAGGGTAAATTTTATAAGAGCCCTTAAGCTATTTGTAGGCCCCATAATATAATAATATCAGTGTCACGCCTGGCTGGTGTACCAGGTGTGTACCAGGTGTGTGCTGTGAAGCGTAGAGGCAGTGCAATACTTTTTCATAGGGAATAACACGTCTTTAAAAAGAAAACTTATCGTAAAACCAGGTTTATTCGTAAACGTAGTTTTATATTCCATTAATCATAATACGGCTTATAAGTATCATAACCAGGCAATGCCCGCTCAACTGAATTCACATTACAGGTATTATAATCCAAGCAGACCAGATCATTCAAGGAAATTCTGAACTCCCTGGGGAGTTCATTGCCATTTACAGGTGGCGATCACTATAGCATTCTGACAATACCTTTCACTGCCAATAGCCAGGTAACCATTATACGAGAATGGATGAACTGAGGAGAGTGTGAATAACATGCTTTCTCAAGCACTAACAACAGGCCCATGATGGAATCGAACCCATGACTTTTAGATCTATAGTTCAACGTCGTAACCATTCGACCACGCTGCGCCATGTCACAGAAGTGTTGAACTGAATGGTACTGTCTCATCCAAAAAGAATGTGCGTTGTTTTGTCATTTTCAATTTCGTTTCATGCTAAACATCTTTTGAGTTCCCATGATGTTAATTTTGGCACGCACTGTCGTGGATCTAATTTGATATGCCTTGATAGGGCCTCAACACAAAAAAATATTATCTGATTTCATGATCACTTTTCTTGAATTTGGAAATAAAATGAAAGCCACACAAAAAGCGTGGGGAAAAATAACAAAAGAAAGAGGCAAACACAAGCAAGAAAGCAAGCACACACACACACACACACACACACACACACACACACACACACACACACACACACACACACACACACACACACCATGCCGACAGACACACATACACGTACACATTCACAACACGTTGTAAACAAACCGCTAAATACGCCCAAACACCCGTACACCCGCTACGCTCGATTCCAAATGTCATACCAAAAGGAGGTAAGTGCAATGTCTAAAGGTTCCAAGTCTGGACTTCTTGCGGAAGGAACGTTAAAGACCACACGTAACAAAGAGAGAGAGAGAGAGAGAGAGAGAGAGAGAGAGAGAGAAAGAGAGAGAGAGAGAGAGAGACAGGGAGAGAGAGAGAGAGATACGAAAAGAGTGAGATAAAGAAAGAGCACCTTGTTGAAGAGGCCCTTGACCTCTCGAACTTTCCCCCACACTTCCGTGCTATTGTTTGAGGGAAAAGCCCACTCCAAACGCCACTGGAAAACCTGTTGTCCGAGGAACGAGCTTATCTTAAGCCTGACTACGGAAAACCTCATCGCGCAGAGTCTTGTGCGAACCATGCGAGCGATTTCGAAAAGGAACTACAGAAAATCACCAGAAATTCAAGGAAAACAAAAGAGGATGGACGGCCGAGCGGCGGCCAGCACCAGTGAACCGAGGTTAACATCTTGACATCGCTCGACCTTGACCCGTTGATCTACTTTTGAAAAGGTCAAGGTCATACTGAGCCATGTTTTCACGACTGACCCAACAGCACCGGTAATATAATACAATACAANACGAACCATGTGAGCGATTTCGAAAAGGAACTAAAGAAAATCACCAGAAATTCAAGGAAAACAAAAGAGGATGGACGGCCGAGCGGCGGCCAGCACCAGTGAACCGGGGTTAACATCTTGACTTCGCTCGACCTTGACCCGTTGACCTACTTTTGAAAAGGTCAAGGTCATATTCAGCCATGTTTTCACGACTGACCCGACAGCACCGATAATACAATACAATACAATACAATACAATACAATACAATACAATACAATACAATACAATAACTTCATTATCTTTTACCATCGTAAGAACTACATTCGTGCATCGGTGCTGCATGCATCTTTAGCAGCGTTCAACATGCAGAGTTAAAGTAATTCTTACGACGGTAAGAGACCCCATCGTTAATTAATGCGCCAGCTCTCAGTTATCTTAATGACGAAGCCCACTCTGCTTGTAGATCTATCACCATTAAATCGTGCAGTCGACTGCTTTGAACTATGGCCGGCACTGCGTTACTTCTTATCTTGTAATTACCCGGTGTCGATCTGTCTAAAAAATACTATATTATTCTGTTATCAATTGGGGAAAAAAATGTCACGTATTGCATGCACTGTTAATGTTCAAACGTCCATTAGGCCACAGGCCTACTCTTATCATTTCATAATGAAATAAAAGTATGAATGATTTTAAGAGAAGCTATATGGTAGAACCAGAGACCAGGATGTTTATGGAGGACAGGCCGAGCAAATGGAAGTCCTAGATGATAATCCAGATGGACGTGTGAAAACGTGAAAGAAAGAATAAGATAAGAGGACACCGAAGAGAGGAGGAGGAGGAGGAAGAGGAGGAGGAGGATGAGATGAAGATGAGGATGAGGAGGATGAGGAGGAGGAGAAGTAGGAGGAGGATGAGGAGGAGGATGAGGAGGAGGAGGATGATGATGAGGAGGATGAGGATGAGGAGGAGAAGGATGAGGAGGAGGATGAGGATGAGGAGGATGAGGATGAGGAGGATGAGGATGAGGAGGAGAAGTATGAGGAGGATGAGGAGGAGGATGAGGAGGAGGATGAGGAAGAGGAGGAGGAGAGGAAGAGGAGGAGGAGGAGAAGGAGGAGGAGGATGAGGAGGAGGATGATAAGGAGGAGGAGGAGATGAGGAGTGAGGAGGNAGGAGGAGGATGAGGAGGAGGAGGAGAAGGAGGAGGAGGAGGAGACAAGACACCCGCAGTCTTCACCTTATGGTAGGGTCTCTGGATTCGCAACTGAATATAAAAAGCAACAAGATATTGGAACACGGAAGTGTAACATCGGTGGGGGAATCGTCTTTGTTAGCTCTGAATTGCGAATCGTCAGTTTTCAAATGCATGCATGATATTTTGTTTTCAAGCCAGAGAGACTGTAGTCAGCTGGACTTTTCAGCGGCGAGATGAACAACTTCCTAATAATATTGTAATTTAAGGTCAAAGTTTGGCCAGTGCCCCTGATAAAAGTAAATGTTTTAAAAATCCAGGACTTCTCCAAACTGTGCCAGAATCTGACTAAAAGTCTCCTTAAAAACAATTTTACAGACTCGAAAACCCTCTCTCCTCATAATCAAATGCTTGAGAAAACTTGCATCAGTTTTAAGGTATAAGTGTCACATTCATTATTGTTGCTCAAGTTACCACAAGGGAGATGGGAAAGATGTTGATTTGAATAGTGCTTGAGACGTTGAGGTGTATTACATAGGTAAAACAAAAACTTGAAGAATTCCAGTCTATTTAGACAAACTTAGCATATATGTAACAGTATTCATTCTATTATTAATTAAGCGAGAGAAATGTGAGCTCAGTCTGATAATTATTTTTAGCTGATATGACATATTTATCTCGGGTAGGATGTCACCAGAGAATTTACCAAATTACTGTGAAGGATCAATTTTGAGAAGATAGGCCGAAAATAAACCTATACTAGAAAAATTTCATGTCCCTACCAGGAATCGAACCCAGGGTCTCTCAGTTTGCCAGTCTGTACGTGCTACCACTACACCACAAGGACGCCAACTCCACAGCAATTTAATTCTTGAATACCTACTGCCTGAATCATTATTATTATTATTAAAATTAATATTGCAGTTAGGTTTCTACTGACTGACTTTGGAATTCCACTTTCTGAATAAAAAAATGTGTCACTGTACACAGGAGAAGAAGTAGGAATCTTTATCATTGTTTCCCTTGAGCAAGGAAATTAAATTTCATGAAGAGCGAAACCCAGATCATGAAGAACGAAAATAATTATGCCAAGCAGCAGTTCATACAAGCACGCTGGAAATGTCCCATGCACGCTGTAAATTGTTCTATAAAAGAGGTTTATACTGCAATCTGCTTTTCAGGAACTGTAAATGTTTCATGGCTAAAATTTCAGGAAATGGACATTTGGCAGGTCGAGTTTTTTGGTTTTTTTTTTTTCCTCCTGGGAAATGAAACGAGTTATACTTAGAATGTCAAAAGCATGAAATGCCACAGTGCTTCGACACACTGTCTTTAGGTGCGTCCACGATATCATTTTCTACCCAAACGTGATCTTATTGCGTGACGTTACAGTCCTAGGCAGACTGCCGGTCTCAC
This sequence comes from Ellobium chinense, assembly GCA_033807755.1. Lineage (NCBI taxonomy): Eukaryota > Metazoa > Mollusca > Gastropoda > Ellobiida > Ellobiidae > Ellobium > Ellobium chinense. The sequence goes on along the minus strand of JAWQUT010000421.1, from coordinate 145,278 downwards.
AGTTAGGAATTTGCAAAGTGGGCTGTTGTACTTTCTACAACCCAATAGGCCTACACCCATTAATATTCACAGACATAGTAAGTCATAAAGTCATTGGGTCAAAAACAGCATCAAAGCTTGAAACTGGCATTATTTTCTTGCGTTGTCTAATATAATTTTTTTCCCTCTGCTGAAAAACTCACTCAAATGAGATACGCAAACTGCCATTGACGGTGCAGACTTTTTTTTTTTTTTTGCACCTGTGTGTTGGCAAAATTCCGATGCGTGTTCGCGGAAATCTCTCTGCTGTGTCTATAAGGGGTCAGCTAATGATACAACAATTTGAGAAGCGCTGACTGTGGAGAATACTAGTCGCTTTATGCATAGTTGCAGTGCACCGTCATAGGCGGGCGGAATGTTAATTATCTTGAAAGTTGTAGCTTTCTCATGCTAATTTTCTCTCAAGCCAGTACCTGTCACGTGCTAAGTATTCTTATCCTGAACGTATGCATTTAATTTGGGGAGAAAAGACAACTGGAAGAGGAGGAAGGGAGGGAGAAGGGGAAAGAGGGGGGAGGGGGGTAAAGAAAATACTTAACAGATATTTTAAGTGCAATGCTAGTTAGTCAGTTGGAATCCAGAAGAGAGAGAGAGAGAGAGAGAGAGAGAGAGAGAGAGAGAGAGAGAGAGAGAGAGTGAGTGAGTGCGTGAGTGCGTGAGTGTGTGTGTGTGTGTGTGTGTGTGTGTGTGTGTGTGTGTGTGTGTGTGAGTGTGAGTGTATTCCGGTGCGCGTTGCTGGACAATGGAATCCTGTCTAAGAACACGGCTGACAGCTTTCCTTACGATACCGCCGTATTAACGTGGGGGTCATTGAAGAGATAACAACATACCTACAAGAGTTACACTACAACACTATCTAGAGCTGAGCTCAAGAAACAAAAGAAATGGCGTAAGGCTATGACTAGGTTTAGCATACAACTCACAGGGAAACCTATCGAATACCATTAACAAAACTCAACGAATGAGCTATCTAAAGGATTGGGCAAGTTCACCAAAAAAGTTACTGCCGATCAAATTCAGTGCACTAAGGGGGAAAAAAGACACTAAGATCAAGATGAGCCCGTTCCATGAAAACTGAGTAGTTTTCTGACCAGATCAGTTCAGTTCCTCTTGGTCTTTGAAAGTGACATTTAATAGGTATAAAATTTAAAGTTCAGATCAAGTACCCAAAACAGCAACAATAAAATTCAGAATCCAGATCAGTTCATCCAAAATAGTTTTTAAACGCATATAAAGTTCTCGTTAACTGAACTCAAATTCACGAACTGCGTTCATAAGAACTGAGTTCTGCCTAGATCTGGCTACCTCCGTTCTGGCTCCCGGTATACATTCCTAAATGTACACCTCACACGCAATCGTGTTCAACCCATAAAAGAGGATGACCTGTATAATACTCTTATCTGCCAAGATTGATTCCCAGGTCTACAGTATGTCTGGCACTAGCTGTAATCTCATTTGCCTGCCACCGCCTGAGCCCCTCTCCTGCAAAAAGCAACCTACCCAACGTGGGGAGTAAATGACCCAGTAGAGAGACACGGTGGACAGGGAGGAGGGGGTTGGGGGTGAAGAGAGACAGAAACAGACAGATAGGCAGATAGATAGACAGACAGACAGACAGACAGACAGGCAGGCAGGCAGGAAGGCAGCCAGGCAGACAGGCAGGCAGGCAAGCAGATAGATAGATAGATAGATAGATAGATAGATAAGATAGATAGATAGATAGATAGATAGATAGATAGATAGATAGATAGATAGATAGTGAAAGAGAGAGAGAAAGAAGGACAATGAGTGGAGAGCCAGAATCTGAGGCAGTACGAGAAGAAAGAAAGAAAAAAGAAAACAGAAAAAGAAAGCGAACAATGATTTAGTGTTCTTTCTGCGGTTGTTCTAGTGTGGCAATCAATGGTATTTTATCGAAATGTGTTATGGTTATATTTTGCTTGATGTTTGGCTCGCAAACCTAACAATAAAGACACTAAACTTGGTTGTTGCTGTTTGACATCGTAAGGGATAGGGCTTTTCGTGGGCAGCAAAACTCGCCCCTGGGCATAAGGACCCCTTGTCACGTCACTGGAATGACCCTGCTGACCCAATCGTCCCACACTTTTGGAAATATGACCCTTAAGGACACAGACATGTAGACGTCATAACAACAAAAAAAAAGACTGATCTGCGTGGTATGGTCTTAAGTAACTAAAATTAGGTCAGCGGAAGTGCTTATGACAGCAACGTGCATAATATGGGTATAATACAGTGATTTTCCCTTCTTTTGAAGAAATTATTAGAGACGGTGGGGATAATGGTGGTGGTGGTGAAGGTGGTGAAGGTCGTGGTGGTGACGTTGTTATTGCTAATGCTGGTGGTGGGTTGGTTGCTCTTCCTAGAATTTTTGCTGTTACTGTCGTTGTAGATGTGTGTCATGTTTTTCCTTTATGTACTGATTTGTTTGTCTTCCCAGCCCCCACCCCCCCCCCAATCCCCCTTTCCCTCGTATTACAAACGGAATGGAGAGTGAGTAAGTGAGAAACAAAAGTTAACAGACAAAAAAATTGAAAAAAGTCAGACAGACAGACAGACAGACACACAGACACACATACACACACACACAAAGAAAAAAATACAGAAAGAAAGAAAGAAAGAAAGAAAGAAAGAAAGAAAGAAAGAAAGAAAGAAAATCTGATTACTTTCTTTCGTCTAAGTCCTGAAACACGGAAGCCGCATCACTTCTTGTCAACTCGACGATCCCCCGAGCGCGGTGGAAGACATGTTTTCTCTGACACGTCATTAATATTGAATTTGGGTCACCGTTTAAGTCAGTAACAGTATCAGTTAATTTCACATGACTGTGGGATATGGGGCAAGAAATCGTCACTTATGTTTGCAAGTGGTCTATGTCTATTTGGTAAAATCAGAGGACTTTCCCGAAGTGGTGGTTGGATTCGGTTTACGGAAGGCGTTATGGTCAGAGGGGGATATGGAGAAGAGAGAGGGTGCCTAGATATTGTGCAAGGATTTCTTTCACGGGTGAGTTCTCTCTCAGAAACCCTGGTTCAAACACTAAATCCATGCGCCCCTTATGGAGGTCCAAGAAAGTCACTAAATGAGCGTAAAATGCTTCTTGTAAACTAAGCAGACAGTATGTGGCCGCCAAAGCATTTCATAGTACACCATTTTGACATCAATCAAACGGACTACTTGTTCAAGAGACGAGTGGCTAACTTTTGAAAAAATTCAATACAACCAAACGATCTTGAACTTTATATTATATCTTCGGACTTAAAAGAAGATTAAAAGACGCTTCTACTGGTCCTGTATCCCTGTTTTCTATCTTTCTCCTCGACATATCACCATTACTTTGAGTCTCCACACAAACTGTCACTCCATCTGATATTTTCTCTCTGATTCTTGTGCCGTTTACTTTTCCTGTTATAACCAATGAATACCCTATATTATCTTCTTCTTACATTATAAATTTTGATTGCCTTCTTCTCACTGCTGTTAAACAAATTTCTTTCATGATTTGCTTTCTCCAGGACCTGCTCACTTGTTTAACTTTTTTGATTGTCTTCTCCTCACTTCTGTTAAGTCAAATCGAAAGTACTGTTTAAAGGAAAGAAAACAAAAAGTCCATTTATTCTCTATTTTTTTATGCTTTCTTCAAGACCTGTTCACTTGTTTTCTTTTCTCCTTGCTGTTTTGAGCGTTTTTCTTCAATTACACGTGGTATAGAAAAACAGTGAGCATTTTTTCTTTTCGCATTTCGAGCTACGATCACTGTTCCTTCCGGGTCAAGGCAATGACTTCCGGAACATCCCGCGTGTACTGATCCGGCAAGAGCTGACTATGAAAGACTCGGTTGGTCATTTGGTCATTTCACAGTCCACTGCGCTCTTGACGTATCATCAAAAACCTTGAACTGATCACCACCCGCCACGTGAAACTCAACACTCCCCTATCCTCTAACTACCCAATCAAACATTACCTCAACCTCTAGACGGACAATGAGATTTTACAGAGCGCTCCACCTCTAGACGGACAATGAGATTTTACAGAGCGCTCCAAACAAACGGACAAACAAACATCCAAAGTCGTTCTGACAGCGCGTGGCCAGTGATAAAAGACAGCGTTCTGTAATACGATACTTTCATCAATCAATAAGAAGGCGCTGATATTTAATCAATATAACTGAGTGACTTGATACCTAACTCATTAACAGACAACACGGATACTTGCTGTTGATAGCGGGTGTTTAAGAACTCCATGAGGTGACCCGCACACTCCCACACACGTAGGACAATTCACACAGTGGTTCTAAAATTTTGGGACCCCGTGCCTCAACTTAAGTGCTCGGTGCCTGAAAACTGACAGTAGAGTCACTGTATTCTTTAGGAAGCCGAGAGAGTTCTTAAAGAATCCGGTCTACTTGGATAATAATAAAAGTGAGATCGCGTCAACAGATACTGCTTGAATAATATCGTGCGTTTTGACATATAAGATCATATTTGACACAAACAGTCACATGCTAACTTTGGAATTATTTTGTTCAGAATTCTGGGCCGTTTCTAGCGACATTATCGGAATTCATGTGCATGTATGGGCTAAGAAAACTGAACAAAGGGACCATTTTATGAAGTCTTATTTCTTGTCAGGCCAATAAAATGTTGGCATATGATTCCGTTTTTCTTTAAACATCATTTATGTGAAACACATCACTTTACTTCCGCACAGAAGATAAGACAGTAGCCAACTGTTAAAACAAAGTTCAAGTTCAAGTTCAAGTTCAAGTTCAAGTTCAAGTAGGCATAAGCCAAACACTTTGTTTCACACTTTTAAACAGTGATAATCATAAAGTCTGTGGGTCGAGAGACTTTTGTTCAATTTTTTAAAAAGCCTCCATTTAGACAGTCATGCCTAAATAGTCGAAAATAAATGGGACTTTTTTATTTTCTTTCCTTTAAGCGGTAGGCCTACTTTCGATTTGACTATTTTCGTTTTAACCGTTGCCTACCGTGATATGAAACGTATAGGACAGTGTTAAATGGTATTTTAACCGGGAGACCCATCTTCCTCGAAAGTGTGGAATCCACTTTATCTTGGTAACATGATATTAAAGCTATTTAGCCAACAAATAACCTCAAGTCACGTTTTTTCCATAAGGACCAATAGTACAACCACCCCGTCAGCTCATCGTAATTCGAAATAAGAGAAAGACGGCCTTAAAGGGCAGGACAAGGCGGAAGGTCAACAGTGACCAGTGCCTCGACCTCGTCAGTTCAAAAACTAGGTCACTCTTAAGTCTTTCACGTCTGCATCAGTTAACGGCAGCCTCATCGCATAACTTTACGTTCGATTCTGGCGACTGGTTGTCGGTTTTGTTGAGTCTGCTGACAGCACAGGCCGGTAACAAAGGCAATAAAGACAGGACAAGACTCAGGCGGATGGATTTCCGTTACAGCGGTGCAAGGGGGATCAAAAGAGTTGTTATGGCGTTGGACCACTGCTGGCGTAGGGATACATTCTTGCATATTATTGCTGAGAAGACGGTATTTTTGTTTCCAAATCGCATAACGGGGGATTAGGTTAAGAAAGGGCACGGGGACAAGGTTGACAAGAGAAAGGTAAAGTTGGGAAAAATAGGGAGAGAATTGCGTGCGGTGCTGGAACAGTTGATATCTATTCAAGGAGGAAGAGAGGACACTCACGACATGACTATGCTCTCAAGTAGCGGACAGACAAACACACACACATTCAGGCAGACGGACGGATGGGCATGAAGAAAGGCGCATAAACAAACAAAGATAGAAGAAGAGAGAGAAATATAAAATAAAGGAACATAAATAAGCAAGAAATCCATCATATTTATGCCTTAAGAGGTATGAATTAGCACACCACGACCAGTGTCTACGCATCTACATGTAAGCTATCGCGAGTCTCCCTGAATCTGTATTTCGAAAATGAAGTAAAAATAAATTCAAGATGTGGGTATTATCTTGCTACAACATCCATACAAAACAAAAAAAAATATAAAAAGATATGGATCACTAACGAAAAATTTGCCCACATGCGCAGATACAGGACAGCTGATTGTAAATGCACCCGCCTTGCTGTTTATCTGTATAATTCATTCATGTGTAAACTCTTTGACACATGCAATACAATAAAGAACAGAGGGTGTGTCCTGAATCGAATGTCGTGAAACGAGGATCACAGAGAGAGTAAAAAAAAGCTACACTACAGCGACATCGCCCAAAACAAACCATCCCTTTTGATTTCTGAATGTCGGAGAAGATCAGTGAGTGCAGGCTAGCCAACATGAATACGATAGACGACGCATGTGGACATGGAAAGTTGCTTATTCAGTTGTCCTCGGGAGAGGATCCGTGGTATGGAATGATGCAAGGCACCCATCCAGTCCTTTTATATTCTCACATTAGCTCAGGAGTGCCCGACATTTTTTTGTTTCGTTTTTTTTTTTTTTCGAAAGAGGACCCAGTTTTGTATCTTAATTATCAGTGAAGTCTACCAAAATGCCCGCCCTTCCCCACCCATGTCCATCTGCTAATCTGTACCAAATTTCAGCTGCCTTAAATCGGAAGTGTTGAAGTAATTTTGATATAAAAACATAGAAAAGTAAACAGTTATTTGATCATCCGATATACATAGGCCTTCTGCCTTCTGTGTAATGCACTCCGCCATTTAACGCTGCCGTTAACTACAGCATTCTCATGTACTTGTACATAATATTTACGTCCAAACAGGCCTCTCACTGCGTCAATTTGGATCTTAAATAACATGTTTTCAAGATAACAGATAGTCAGTCAACACGTTTCCATGCAAGAGTTTGATAAAAACACTTACCCACTAAACAGAATAAAGAATAGGCGGAGCTGATCTTTGCTTCCCTTCGCCGTTTATCTAGAAACGCATTTGCGGTTGCTAGGCAACGAATATTCAGGACAAAAAAAAAATGGCCGAAAGCAGCCCAATACTGCTGCATGGAGTGATCCTAAACACTAACGCCAACATGACAACTGGGAAAGAAAAAGCATAATGTGATCAGAAACTAAAACTTATGTTTTCCTCCATTTTTTTTTCTTTTCAGTGTCTCATTCACTCGAAAATCTCATCTAGCTGATCTGAGCAGACAGCTTGGCAGTGTAGACTGTGTGTAGTTCTCATAAACTGAAGACTGTAAGGTCATGGGTATAATGGGTTCGATTTCCTTCATAGTTTTACATGATTAGTATATTATTATTCCCTCTCGGTGGTAATGCCAATGTAGTTTTTATACCTGTGGACGCGTTTTTTTTTTTCTTACAGCAATGATCTACTAAAACATCGCGGCGATATTCTAAATCTGATTGTGTACTGAATCAAATTACCGTAACACAGAAATGGGAAGGACATGGGTGAATATTATTAGGCTTAAGTAGATAAGGGAGATAACCAATTTGCACTATTATTATCCCCCTTTATTTCCCCCCGAGTGACATTGACATGTAGAAGGCTAACAGTGTTGTCAAGATGCCCGCTAGCGATACCCTGCCAGTCAAAATTTGTACAGTCGGTTCCGTTTAAACGAAAATAACTTAATCGACACATCCACATCATCATCATCATCATATTCTTTTTGCAGACAATATATCGCATTCTTTTTGCAGATAACATATTTCAAAGTGAGACATAAGAATTTCATTATTTTGATCGTGTATCTCTCTAACAATATATCCATTCCTCCTCCCCACTTAAAAGTATAATACAGTCAACACGAGACGAGACGAGACGAGACAATACGATAAGTCGATTTTCAGGTTGTTCCTACACAATATATGGAAATCAAACAAAAATGATTAAACTAACATAAAAAAAGGAATGTACAAATACAAACAAAATAATACGTTGGGTTTTTTTTTCATCTTATAATTAAGATTTATAACATTTTCTCTACGGGCTAAAGAAATCTCCTTTATTCAAAATTAAAAGAAAAAAATATTGAAAAAAAACAACAAAGTTAACCGAAGAATGCCAATAAGCGGCGCTAATTGAAAACATCTGTTTGGTAGACTGGTTCACCAATCAAGACACCAATAAATTTTATCCTCTCAACATTGATAGAGGCGTGCACCGCATTTCATCATGACATCATCGCTTATTAATCATGTACATTTTTTATTTCAGAGGAGTGGTGAGAGGGAGGGACACTGGTAAAAACTGCAAATACACCTACATGCAGATCGTTGAAATGATGGACACCTGCGATGATATGTCAATCAAAATTGATGTTCCGACAGATAAATGAAAATTTGTCTTCTTGTATTGCTGTCGATTTTCTGACTCGTTTGACGAATCTTGTATCGCTTTATCGAGGGCTTAAAACATCATTTATTTCTTTCATATGCCAAGAGGGAAAAAGGTGGTGGTCTGTAAAATGGGTACCTGGCTATAGGCAGTGGAAGATATTGTCACAATGCTAGTGATCAGCGCCTATAAATGGCAGCGGCACTATATGCTCCCCAGGGAATTGAGAAAGTCCTTGAGTGATCAGGCCTGCTGGGGTAATAATAGTGTGAAGTCGCATGAGCGGGCATTAGCCTGGATATGAGACTTATAAACCGCATTATTATTATTATTATTGGGGGGAGGGGGGAAGGGTTTTGATGAAGCTTTGCTGTAAAGTGTTTGTAAGCTAACCTCAACCTAAAATGCAGGAATGAACGTGCTGATTTTCATATTCTTTCATTAAGAGCAAGTTTCCGACATTCTTGAAGTATTGCATTTATGTGGAATTCACTATTGTTGCGTGTAAACCGATCAAATATCTCTAAAGGCAATATTGGCATTGTTATGATTATACATTTGGGCCACATACAGGTTTGACTACATGTTGTGCCATCCCGATCAGTTGCAACTTCGTGATGCTTTCAGAATAGTTTAAATTAAGCCGCAGAGACAGCGAATAGCCTGCGCTCGTTAGTACTCGAACATCGCTATACAGCAAAATCATATTCCTCTTATTTATTTATTTACTTACGTGATTTGCGAGGCGAAAAAAAAGCATTGCGAATAACCGCAAGTGCAGTTAAGCGGAACTGTCTGTATAATTTTGTGCAACAAAGAAAACCACCTCTTCATACGCTGACTACCGCAGCCACAGCGACTACAACCTCCTCGGCATCACCAGCACTGTGCAAACAGTGATGACAACGGGTTCATGGAGGGCATTCTGTCAACCCGTCCCCACTCCCACTCATCCCCCTCCCATGCCCTATTTCTTTCGTCAACTAGTACAGTATTCACGATTGTAGTGGAAATATCTCCCAGCAGTTTTCAAGATTGTCGTGGAAATAATCCATCTTCCTCACAAGCCACGTATGTTAAGGTTTCGTATCAATCATACTGTTGGTAAGGTCATGAAAAAATATTTACAGGAGATGCAGTCGGGATTAAATTTCTTTCTTTCTTTCTTTCTTTCTTTCTTTCTTTCTTTCTTTCTTTCTTTCTTTCTACCCTTCCCCATTCCATTTTTTAATTTTTTTGTCCAGCTTCTTCCTGTCCTACTTTCTTGCTGTGTTTTTTTAAACTATTATCTCGCTTTCGTTGAAACTGCTCTCCTTTTTTCTTCCTTCCCTTATTTCTTCCCTCCTGCCTTTTTCCTTACTTTTTGCTCTCAATCATCTTTTCAATCCCTCACACTCCAAGTACTTTTCTTAAAAATAATACCAACAACAACAAAAAGTCCTTTCTGACTCCATTATAGATCTATATTGTGACGCCACGCCAATAAGACAGAATTTGCTCAGATGGATTATACTCATTTTTTTTCTCTTTTTTAATTACGTGCTCGGGGGTGAGCGGGGGGAT
>JAWQUT010000421.1:116191-131191 GCA_033807755.1 Ellobium chinense | reverse complement strand
AGATAAGATAAGATAAGATAAGATAATTTATTTATCCCCGTGGGGAAATTTTTCTTTGTTTGATGCATACAATTATACATACATTAACAGACACAGACTCACACACTCTCACACATATTACATGATACACGCGCCGCCCCAGTCACTCACTCTGTCACGCTCTCATCTTCACCCTTCACTGCTCACACAACTAACACACTGCAGTTCACGGTGCACTTTAGAAACACTCTAATGGCCCTAACCTACGGAAAAGAGGAGTCCCGGATTATTCGCACTGTGTGGAACGTATGTGGAACGTATGTGTTTTTGAGGAATGTGACAGCAGTCAGGACATACAACACAAAATAAAAAAATAAAATAAACAAGTAAAGAAAACAAATGAAGAAAAGTCTTTCAACGATAACAAGGTAGGGTGCTCTAACAATTTCGTGACTGGTCATTCCACCGTGAAAGAAACCATCGCCTACGTTAAAAACTACATAAGACGATCCCACTTATCAAGAATAGTTGATAATGATTTGATTTTACAAATTATAGTGACAAAGAGTCATTCCACGGCTCATATCGCAAAACCCTGGTCTACCCAAGAAACAAGACCTACGACTTGGTCGCCTATTTTTCATTGATTTTGTTGTTGTTTAACAACAAAAATAACAACAACAACAACAATAACAGGAGCATTAACAACAACAATTACAACAATACTTTTAGTATTAATTTAGGGTCTTGTGACATGATCCATGGAATGGGTCACGATCAAAAGGCAGCCAGAGCCCTGAGATCACGTGACCAGCCTTTCCTGTAATCAATCGAAGGTTCAGATCTCAAAGGAAGCGGATCTCTACAGAGACCGAGACTTAACGACTCTGCTATCACCGAGGGCTTGATAGAACTCATAGATCTTTATGCTTTGGTCTTGCGTGCATTGATTGCCTATGCGGTTTATTTCACCAATTGTACTGGTGGACCGATTCCTGAATCTTTAAGAAATCGATAAAGTCAGTCATCACGCGCTTAAGTATCGGAAGTATAGATTCTTTTGCGATTTTGATACTTTCGGCGTTGGTTAGTTGTTTGTTACTTTCATTCAGGGAGTTTACATTCTGTTCTTATTCTAGGATGTTACATTGCTACTCCCTCCCACTGCCTACGTCCGATGCCTTTCGATATTGCTGCAATATCCAGACCAAATGAACTGTGATCGCTTACAATGATGGTATCGAATTGGAACTGGAATCCAGAGCTTCAGTTTTGCTGCCAAAATCGAAATTCCTGAGTATCAAATGTATCGATACCAAAAAAAACGATACTGCCCGCCATTTGTGTCCTCTTTAGTCGTTGCTCAGAAGTATCGATGGCTGTCAAAACAAGTATTGTTCAGTTACTACGACATTTGCCATATCAAGGTTACGGTCGGTATCGCAAAGGCCTGTTGTTTTCATGAATCCTTTTATGTGGAGTAATGATCTTGTCTAGGATTTCACAAGAAAGCCTGCAAAAGAAAGAAAGAAAGAAAGAAAGAAAGAAAGAGAAAGAAAGAAAGAGAAAGAAAGAAAGAAAGAAAGAGCATGACAAGGAATTAGAGAGAGACGGAGGGAGAGAAACAGACAAAAACTAGGGGGCACAGGAATAAATAGTAGAGCTTATGACGATTAAGGACCGGAAAACGCCGTTTTAAACAGACAAAATCAGGCCAAATGTATTTTTCTCGGTATGATGTCAGTTGTTTTGATTTAAGACCATCTTTCTCAACTTCCGTGGCAATCTGTTTCATTGAAAGCTGGCAACAAGAATCTTCCATTAAGCTGTCAGGATGTTGATTGCCAGAGATACACGCGGAAATCAATTAATGGAGCTTAGGAGATCAGAATCGCAGGCACATAATACCGCAAGTACGTTTGAACTTTCATAAACTTTACGATTTCATTTGTTTAAAAAAAAACCAAAAAACGCAACACGGTGGACCACTTTCTCAAGGTTATACTGAATCACAGGACTCTCTCTCTCTCTCTCTCTCTCTCTCTCTCTCTCTCTCTCTCTCTCTCTAATAATGTTCCAAAATAGTTTGTCAGAGTACTCCTTGTTTTGACACACTAGAAGGTCATAGTTTTGACCATTTTCATTTGTCATAATTTTATGAGTGTCAGTGAATTTGTCGAACACGCCATAACCTCAGTGTCTAGACCACCATAACTCTATACGTATTGTAATTTTAGACAATAATAGCATATAATTATATTTCATAATTTCAGGCAATAAAATTCATACCTAATTGTTCCCAGACGTACTTGGCTGTGTCATGGCGAAATTTGGGATTCCATATCTGACGGAGAAGTACAAATGAACCCTTTCAAATTAGAACCTAAAAAGGGCAATAATTACCACCACCTGTGGGCTAGGATAACAATATGCTCAGTGTAGGTCTTTAGCTTTGTTAACTTTAAGACATTCCCGATGTTGTGATTTTACCTGGCACATACTGAAAGTACTAAAAATTGATTACGAAACCTCAGAGAATATTTATGTGCAGGCACTAGACTCTGTGGTTGATAAAAATATGCTCACAGTTGGTTCTCAGATTTACAGCGCCAAGTAGCCAGAAGGCCTTTTCGCCCCCAGAGTGTGGTTGGAGAGATACAGTTCTTTATATCTGAGGAAAATGAACCACTATAGAGTAGTGGACCACCCATCTTCAGTTTCTCATCACACTTTTCACCCAGGAAAATCCAATTTCCACGAGGTGTCTCGCAGTAGTTTACATAAAGTAATGACTTGTAACGACCGAACCAACGGCGTGGATGAAGACGCTCCAGGAGTCGAAAAGTAATTTTCATACAAGGTCTCTCCGACATTTGTCTGTTATCTAGGATGTGAAATGTAATTTCCTCTCTTGTGGACGCTCTCCATCCCTTGGCTCTACAACAAACAAGCTTGGGAAACGCAACATTTTGCGAGGAAATGTTTTCCCCAGCACAATGTACAAGTCACCATATGCTCACCATATGCATGCAACAACAACAACAACAACAACAACAACAACAACAATAATAAAAAAACAGCAGCAGCAGCAACAACAACAACAACAACAACAACAACAACAACAACAACAGCAGCAACAACAACCATAACAACAACAACGACAACAACAACACCAAGCTCACTACTCTCGAAAAACCCACCATGTTCATGTTCTTGTAACGAGCCGTTAGTTTCAAAATGTAACTCACAAATCCAAAGACCTGACACGCTCGAAATTAAGAACTTTTCCCCCGAATTTCCAGCTCGTGAATACTGTGTCAAGGGAAAAAACCCACAACAACAAAGTACCATGATGGAAACAGAGACTGTTGAACGAGGAAAACATAACCACAAGCTTACCACACCAAGGGAGAGGAAAAAGAATTCATGAAAATGTTAACCATCTCTTGCATACTCACCGGAAGTTCGAAGTAACTTACGTACGCTAGGGAATTAATCAGATAACAACACTTGGATGAACAATCCCCTTTAGAGTTTATAGCTTCCTCCCAAAAGTCCACTGCACTACAGGCAGGGAACAGAGAGACTCAATGGTTATAATATTTTTGGTCAGTTTGTGGTCACTCCTCTCCTGATTTATCAGAGCTGGTCCTCGACATTCCATATTCATCCCGTTTTACAATATACTAAATCTTAAAGTGGACAGTCGAAGATAGGTCGATTGCACGGATAGCTGCCAACCTACTGCATCAACTGTAAATTCTCTTTCGTTCAATCTCTTATCAGGGATCCAGAGTCAAGGAATTATCCTAGTCAACTTAATGAACATTTAACAGAAACGATCTATATCAGCTCTGTCTGACTGACCTGAATTTATGTCTCTGTAAGGTCTAAGGTCTAAGTATAGAAATCTCCAAACTAAAGTCAGATTTGAATGGCGGGATCGATTCTACAGGGCCCTTGTTACGCATTGTACCAAATCGACCATGAGCACCGGAGACCCCCTTAGACTAACACTCGAACAATGACGTTAAGTCAAGAATTTCACACCGCAATGACCGCTAAGATACCGTCCTGTGTTTCCCTGGGCTAGGCTGACCACAGGAAGGGTCACTTGTGGTTTACGAAGGTACAACAATACACTGGTGGTTTCTGACCCGTCGTGCTTCGGCATAAAGACTGAGATTAGTAAAGTAATCGAGACCGTACTCCCACATTAGTGCTCAAAGGTATGAGGATGCCAACAGCACCTGGCATAAAAATTTGCAATTTTAAATAGTCCTTAAAAAATCAGAAAACTGGCTATGTGGAATGGGAAAGGGATTGGATTTTAATTTCAAACGCTTAGATAGTTACAAATACATGTGTCGACTCAGAATAGGTGAGGTTTAGCCACTCAAGTATAAACTTTATGGTTGTTGCTAGGTGGGTAAGATTACCCTGTTTACTGAGTGAAAAGGCCTAAAAATACTAAGTAGCCTGCTTCACTGCCTAAGTTCTCAAAATCTAATTGGTTTAGGGGAATTTTTCTTTGTGTCATAATTTGGATAAAAAGCTAAAGAACATGTTTGGAAAGTATTTTGGCTTGGGACCCCTTGATAAATTAATAAGAGGTGTAAAACCGTATATGGCCAACACTGAAAAAAAATGGCTTCTTCATATCTAAACGGTAGCAAAAACCGTCCTGGAGCTGAAATATTTCATTACAAACTAAAAAGTAAAACTTTGCGATAAAAGTTTCTTTCGTTGCTGATAGAAATCACAAACAATTATTAACGTTGACAGTGATATACTTCTTCTCCTATCACCTCTCACCCAACCAACGATACATCTTTTTGAGGTGGATGCACATACTTATTGAGATCAACCTTTCATCCCTTCCATTCATGTATCAAAACCTTGATAAAAGTGAATCTGCCTGCCTGCCTGCCTGCCTGCCTGCCTGCCTGCCTGCCTGCCTGCCTGCCTGCCGATCCGCCTGCCTGCCCGTCCGTCCGTCTGTCTGTTGGTCCGTTCGTCCGTCCATCCGTTCGTCTGTCTTTCTGTCTGTTTGCTTTTGTTTCTTTTGCCTTTTGTCCCGTTTTGTTTTGCGTACTCACACATGATCTATGCATACACGCATCCTTCATGCGTCACATTACTCACTCGCACACTCAGACGGCGCACACAAGCGACATTGCCAGGTCACCACCGACAACAAGTACTTAGGGCTTCTTAGGGACTTGTACTAACTGAGACCTTGCGCCTTAACAATGGGATCTCTCATTATCGTAAGAATTACAATTCAGTGCATTGGTGCTGACTGCATTCTTAGAAGCGTTCAGCATGCGGAGTCAAAGTAATTCTTACGATGGGAAGAGATCCCATCGTTGATGCGCAAGCTCTCAACGAACTTTGGCACTGGTGTGCTAGACACTTCATAATCTATTAAATGGCAAACTATCACAAAGAGGATACTAAAGCTAAATTAAAAAGTCCTGGTAAACATGTAAGTGCAAGTGATATGGATTGACCTCGTATCTCGTATGTAGTCATTTAATTACGTCAGTGCATGGCAATCTTAAAGAAAGTCTTAGGGTAAACTTGAAAGAACAATGATGGCAGACAATCTATATAAAAGGTTCGGTTCAATGACAATTTTATCTTGGCTTAAAGGACTTATTTATGTCTTCAATACATTTGTAGATATTTACATATTTTACACTTACAATTACATTCTTGTATCCTTAAGATACTGCTCCTAGTTCTATTTTTGCTTGCATGACGTGATTACAAGTAACTGTACATTCATGTGTTTCAGTGTCTGATTGTGTAACGTTCGTTCGTGACATGTATCCTATATTCTGTTGACTGTTGCGATCTGCAGCTCTGACATAAAAGGTAAAATCAAACGTTCCTAACTGTTAGCAAAGAATGATTTACATTTGTAGCTCATACTGACGTAACTTCCGAAAGCCAAAATACACCTCGTCTTCTGAAGTTGTGTAAAGAGGATGGACCCCAGGCGCATTCCTCTGGTGAAGAAAGGTAGTGTGGTTCATTCAGATGACTCACAGAGCAACACCCACAAACTCCATACACTTGAAAGCACTCGGTGGAAGCTCAGTGTTTGGACGCCTCAGAGTTTACGATATTGCTGAGTTTGCCCAAGTGCAGACAACCGTTGTGATAAGGACAACCTTGCCTTGGAGTAGCCTACCTTTGTGATAAGGGCACTTAATGGGGAAGTAATAGTGATTTAGTGAGGAGTGACGTCATAATATCGTTCTCGGAATTCCGACAGAGGATAATATATTTCGCCTTAATGTCAAATTCAACAATGATGTATCGCTGCTAAGAATTTTGAACGAGACTTAGGGAAGCATAATTATGTGCCTGGTTATATAAATCACATCAGGATTTTAGATTAAAACATGTAGACCTGCACAGCTCCTACGGTGGGGTTAGGGGTGCTACAGTGAACGAAAAAAAACAAACAGTCTGAGACATGAAAGGACCACCTTTTCTTCTCTGCCGTGTCTCTGAATAGAGCAGACGTTCTCGGCAAAGCTCTCAATGATTATCAAACGATAGATGATCGAAGAACTGGCGAACAGGGCACAATGCCCAACCTCATATAAATAAAGCAACAGCATCTGCACCTACATAATGGAACACAACAAGCCCAAGGGGTGAGGAAGAAGGTTAAAACAATATTTAGACGGTTTAAGAGTAACGTAAAAGGTTAAGAGGGTATTATTTTAGACTGTTATAGGACAGGTCCTTCATGCATAACCTCCATTAGATTTATGCAGCTCTTCAGTATGCACAAAGACATCAACAGCGGTGGAAAACAAACAGAACTACACAGACGTAAACACGTCGTCTTTTGATCCGCCTTTTTACCTCATAACGGAAAACAAATGTCAGCGCCCTCGCAATTACGTCATCATTGTCAATCGTTTCTTATACCACTTCACCGGCGCATCGTTGCATCCGTGTTCACGTATAATGTCGTAATTACACACACACACACACACACACACACACACACACACACACACACACACACACACAAATTACAGGCTAGGAGCAAACTGCAAGCCCTGGCGACCATTTTGTTAGCATGAAGAAACCATAATTCTCATACAACTTGTAGGATCTTAAAGGTCCGTTCAGGATATAAAAGGAAAGAAAACGTATGAAGGGACATTTCACTACTATGAATCCAGTCGTACGGGTCACATCGTGAGTGCTAGTTTTTTTCCAAATTTCAGGAGTAAAGCATTTCATACTGCATACAAATATTACAAATTTCGAAGATCACTATTTTACTGTCTCTCCGAACGGCTCAGTAAGGACAATTTATATCAGATCGTCTTGTACTTGAAATATGACAGCAGATCTGTCCGAGTCCAAGTGATGCCCATGACCATTTCTTGATGAGGTTTGCCCCTTCGTCGGTAATAATCAAATGGCACAGCTCCAGGTTTTAGTGGGTTTTTTTTTCTGCTTTTTTCCTTGGCTTTCGAAAATGTCATCAGACACAGGGTGGTATAAAAATGTGAGTTAACTTACGTCAAAATTTGATTTGACCTCCATTTATTATGTAGAATACGACCTTATACGCCGAGGCGGATAATTTGTATCAGCTCAAGACTGCAAACTATGGTCCCACTCAGGGTTGCCAGATTTGGCTCTTTCGGAGCCAAATACTCGATTTTTGGCCATTGATTGTTGGTTTTTTTTCTTTGGCTCCAACGAACTTTAGGGCAAAACCAACTGTATAAAAAGCAATTATTCTTCTGCTAAAATAAATGGTATTTCAGGTGATCAGGCTTCTGTCATAATCGGTTCCTTTGAACACGTACCAAAGAACAATCCAAAATTTGCATCCAATTAAAAATCTTTCATTATCTTGCTCTAATGTATGTTGAAAGGTTTATGATACTTATAAGACCCATGTATATCCAGTACATAGACAGCTCGTAGTAACTTTCTTATGTCATAATTTTCACCTCTTAGGTTTACCTTTTTTTTTTNTATTTTTTTTATGTTTTTTTTTTTTTTTTGGCTCTCATTCGTAAGCAATTTAGCCCGGCTCGAGCAAAAAGTCTGGCAACCCTAGTCCCCACTCGTCGGTATTCCTCGTCTAACATTCATGACTCAATCGATTGAAAATGTCTCGTTTGCCACGAGGGAAATGCCTTTCTCCTGCCTCACCTATCTGTATGGTAGATTACTGTAAAACCCTATTAGCTTAAAGCTACGCTATCCGATTGTTACCGTCAAAAAACAAGTCCTGCCTACAAAAAATGGCCGTGGATTCTACCTCGACTCAGATAGATATATTTTTTATATTTTAAACACTAGGAGGTGTTAGAGCAATAAAGTCATATCTGCAAGAATGCTATTTTGAGATAAATGAATTTGAATTTTTAATGAAAGCTGTGAAATCAGAGATTCCTTTGTATGGTCATATCCTATGTTTTTTTTGGTGATCTGTACACACTAATTTAAGCACTTGAATTGCCTCCCTCTATTGCAGATATTTTAGTTTATTTGAAAATCACTTATGACAACTAAAAAGCTGATTTTTTTTTTCAGATATGACATTCTTGCTTTAACCCCTCGATAAATTTCTATACTAATTTCCTTTCCTGTAACGTTAGGAGGGATAGTAAACTAGCGATTTGCGAAGTTTCTATGCAGTATAAAATTCTCTACTCGTAAAACTTTGAAAAAAATAATTGCGTTCCATAGCAAAGCATGCGACTGAATAGAAAATTAGTAGTATGTTCTATCATGCCTCCCTTCTCCAGTTATACCCGGAAGAGGAAAAGGAAGGGGGGGGGGGCTTAAAGTTCTTCCCGAAGGATCTGAATATGAGAACTGGGATCGCAATGACGGATGTCGGCATCATTGATACACACCGAAAACACAAACGGAAGTACGGTACCTTGCATTGTGTGTGATGTCGTAAACAGGTTTCAAGTCGTGACCAAGGAGTATATGACTTTTGACGACTATGAAATACGTATTCCAAGAGTTGTAGTGAATGATCCGTATGATTGCCGTGGAGTGACAACTGCGCGTTTCTACTATCAGGAAATCGAAAGAATAATAATTATTCTCCAATTTGGGAGTCTGGAATTGTGACATCACTCCACATTACTTAAACAAGACCGCGTTATAGTAGCCTCCCTTTGAAACAAGGACAGTCCATTTAAACACTGCGATGCGTTTCTTCTTCATTATCGTTATTACTGCAGTTCGCATAAGATCGATTTGTGTGCGTGTGTGTGTGTGTGTGTGTGTGTGTGTGTGTGTGTGTGTGTGTGTGTGTGTNTGTGTCTTTGATACATGTGTGAAATCTGGTTGTGAAGTAACGAATGTACTTTGGGATAACAGTTTTCTAAGATCACTATCCACAACAGACAAAAATGCACTGTTCAGCACTCTGGTGCGCAATTTTGCATATAAAATATAGTGAATTGGAATGGGGCAATGCGCACCACTGTAATGTACTAAACTCTACAAAGGTAGAGTAGTGGATCACCTTAAACAAGACCACGTTATAGTAGCCTCCCTTTGAAACAAGGACAGTCCATTTAAAAACTGCGATGCGTTTCTCCTTCATTATCGTTATTACTGAAATTCGCTTAAAATCGATGTGTGTGTGCGCGTGTGTGTTTGTGTGTGTGTGTGTGTGGGGAGGGGGGGGGTCAACTTCGTTTTCANAGAGAGGGAGAGAGAGAGAGAGAGAGAGAGAGAGAGAGAGAGACCATTCGACTGAAACCTCAGAGACACGATTAGAGACGATAAATATTAAAACTGGTTTCATTTAAATGTTTTGTGTCGTAAAGCAATTCACGGTGGAATTGGTAATGTATTTCACTGCACGCAGTTAATGAAACAATAAAACGTCGAAGTTTACGGTGGGAATAATACATTTTGTTAATTGAGAGCTTGTGCATTAACGATGGGATGTCTTACCATCATAAAAAAAATTGCATTAATTCTTCATGTTGAACGCTGTTAAGAGTGCATTCAGCAGCAATGCACTAATGTAAATCTCACGACGGTACAGGATCCCATCGTAAATGCGCAAGCCCTCAAATAATGAAATAATGTCAGTGATGGTTGCACAAGCCTAGATCGATCTCAGAGATGTTTTCCACACTATCTGCTCGTCTGTCTGCCAGCCTGTTTAGCTGGATGTAATGTAACCAGCCCGGATGTAATAAAAACCCCTGTGGATGTAATATACCTTGCCTGTTTGTAATCCCGTCCCGATGGCACCGAGGGGCAAAATGTCAGGAGTGAGGAATCACAGAGGTTTAGATGAAAGTAGGGCATGAGCAAATATTAAGTCGGTAATCGAAGAGAGTTGTGTCCTGAGAATCATTCCACGAAATTTGCCACTAGACTTCCTTTCAGACCAATAAAAAAAAAATCAGGGAAAAAAGTGTATATATTACAATGTTTTTCAAATTTCATACCCTCTGTTAAATACCCTATGTATGCCAGAAAAGAAAATCAGCATACAGGCACAATGAAACCGTTTACGAAACGCGACTTTACATTATTATTACCCCAGCAGACCTAATCACTCTATGACGTTTTGAACTCCCTAGGCAGCAAACCGTGCCGCTGCCATTTCCAGGCGCTGATCACTAGCATTCTGACATATTCATCCACTGCCTACAGCCAGGTACTCATTTTACAGACGGGCAGACCGAAAAAAATGTGAATAAAATNCCATCACCTCCAAAACGGCCATAAAGAGAAAAAAACAACTTCAAAGTCATTAAGCTTGTTTTTCTGTGGTGATAAATGCGCAGCCAGCGTGCTCAGACTGATGATATCGTTATAAATGCACACCCAGCACGGATGAAGCCACAAACCATATTCTTCATAAGCCTAGTCAAATCAGTCGTAGGCTATACACAAAAAAAAAAAAAAAATCAGGGAAAAAGGTGTATATATTACAATGTTTTTCAAATTTCGTACCCTCTGTTAAATACCCTGTGTATGCCAGAAAAGAAAATCAGCATACAGGCCCAATGAAACCGTTTACAAAACGCGACTTCACATTATTATACCCCAGCAGACCCAATCACTCTATGACTTTATGAACTCCCTAGGCAGCAAACCGTGCCGCTGCCATTTACAGGCGCTGATCACTAGCATTCTGACATTATCATCCACTGCCTATAGCCAGATACTTATTTTACAGACGGACAGACTGAGGAAAATGTGAATAAAATGCTTTCCCAATGCACTTACAACATGATTGTGCATGGTCGGGAATCGAACCCACGACGTTTTGATCTTGAGTTTGACGCCTTTATCATTCGACCACGCTGTTCTACGGCGAGTCAGTGTTGTAACTCCATGAAAGATTGAAAGTCAATGTCACTTGGACAGAATGTATTCAAGTTCCGAAAACACATAAAGAGCGGTGCACCAGCCAATTCCATTGCTCATGGGAAAAATATCCATTTGTTATTAGAAGACATAACCATTACACGTCTGTCTAGTTCTTGTCAACATGGCAATGTATACATGCAGTCGGCTAGCAGTTAAGCCCAGCGTTAGCGCGGCGGGGANGGGGGGGGGGGGGGGGGGGGGGGGGGGGGGGGGAGGAGAAAAACGCCCCTGAATGCCAAAATGGTTATTGATCTTCTGTGAAGACAGCACTAAAACATACTACCTATATAGAACAATAAGGATAAAGTTTCGTGTATTCACCAGAGAGGGACACAGAGATCTTTTGTTCATTTCCTTGCTATGTTCCTATGTATATGAATAACTTTATTGTTTGTTCACCCTGTGTTCAGAAATAACGCTGACTCCACCTAGGGGCTATCCGGTTAATCGCATGAGTCGCTTATCGCAACATTTTGCAGAAAATATTTTTCCATGTGCACAGTACATTCTAGTTTATCGCAGCTCATCGACAGCAGGGAAAATGCTGCGATAAAAAGACATTGCGATTATATATAATTACTTTTACACAGGTATCTCACCTTGAACACACGATTATCTATGCTATATATGACAAATATTGCGATTAAGAAATTCCCACTGGCGTCGAAAGTATTGAGGATGGAACAGTTGAAATCAAACAGCTCCGCTTATTTGCAATTGGGACCATGCACTTTCGATGTTGCCATTAAATGAAATATCTGTCACAATCAACGTCTGATTACACACAGTAAAAATTATTTCCATGCTTTGCTGTAATACTCCCGCAAGTGCATACATGCGATATTGAGAGTTACGGTATTGTTACACCTTAGCCACGAATTGTGTACCTGTAACTCCATTGGAAGGGCTTGGACGGAAAAAAAAAGGAAAGGGGGCGCAGGGGAGGCTGTCTTTATGGCCGGGTATAAAATCTATAATATTGGTTTGATCGATCTGTATACAGCAAGCAAGAAATGATGGGAAATAACTGCCCTCATTAAAAGGCCCAGAGCTGCCAAGTTGTCTGGATTGAAAACTAAGAGAGCCAGGTCAAGATCAGCCAGGGTATTCTTAACCCTCTAGTGCCCAGGCATAGAAATACTGGTAGGAAAATTCTAAAAATTCACATACATACTTCAAATGCCAACCAAAATACATATAAAACATTGATTTTGAACAATGTCAATATTTAATACGTGAAAAATTTTGGGTCAGATCTGGACCTCCGCGCACTGAAACATCCGTGCCATACAGTATTTGGACCACTCCATACTGGACCCTTGAAGTTGAGTTGCCAAATATGGACCAGTGGGCACTAGAGNGGGGGGGGGGGGGGGGGGGGGGGGGGGGGGGGGGGGGGGGGGGGGAGGAGAAGAAAGAGAGACTACTGTGATGAAAGAGTTTATCTAACAGAAATCTTGCAGTGAAAATGGACTATTCATTCTCTGTTTGCAAAGCAGATATGGCATTATTTCAACTCCCAACATCTACGACAGCACTACTCTCTTCTGACAAACCTGACGACACAAGAGGCACTAGATCGTTCTTACTTAATCCACTCACTTCCGGTTTAAGTAAAATAATCGCGTGATTACGTCATCAACTACCGCGTCCGAACTTTCAAGATGCATCAGCCAACAGACCATACCAGCCAATCATATTCCTCTGACAATGGAAGAGTAGAAAGCAGACATAATTATTGTTGGATTTGTGGCTTGCCATGCCCGGACGATCTTGCATGTATAATAAATGAGAGTGGTTTGTGCAATAGGATGAAAAACCTAACCTTAGGTACCTGCTGAATGGGACCACAGTGAAAAAAAAACAGACTACCACTCTACTTTGGAGCGTTGACATGCCCGTACCGTCTTGCAGGTGGGCTAATTAAAAAAAGAGGGAGCATTAAAAAAAAAAAAAGAGAATCTGGTTATTGAGTGGTCTAAACCAATACTCCATCAAGGGACTGACGCATGACACGACACCCCTCTTCACATCCAAGGTGGTGACAGACAGGGTAAAAATGTGGTGAATACTTTGAGGGGGGGGGGAGATTTAAAACTGAAGGGAAATTAGGGCAGTTGTATGGATAAGTGGGGTCTGTGGCCGTATGTATAATCCATACGTTAGTGTACTGTGTTAACCATAGTGAACACTATTCATGTTTTGGGAGTTTTCCGTGGTTATCGCAGTGCGTTAACTAACGTACGGGTTATGCATAGATGGCCACTGGTTCGGTGGAGGTAGGGGCAGGGAGGGGGCTGTTTTAACTCATTATAGCTCTGTGCACTCACGATGGTATTCTTCATCCCTCCCCCTTTTTCTCTCAAATTAGGATCAGGAATCAGGTACAGGGTTAGAGAAGGAAAAACATCCTTAAGNTGTTGGATTTGTGGCTTGCTATGCCCGAATCACCTTGCATGCAAAATAACTGAGAGTGGTTTGTGCAATAGGAAGAAAAACCTAGCCTTAGGTTCCTGCTGAATGGGAGCACAGTGAAAAGATAAGATAAGATAAGATAAGATAAAATAAGATAAACTTTATTAACCTTCCGGAAATTTGTCTTGAACAAGTGCACAAAGACAATATTCAAACAATACATCAATAATGAACTCTGGTAGGCTATAAAACTAACATACAATGTCATACTGACTCATAATACGCAAACATAACACACACACATACACACCGCACACATACTCACGCACACACACATCCGTACACACACACACATACACATACAAACCACACACACACACACTCACACACACACACACACACACACACACACACACACACACACGAGACCCCACACACAGACTACCACTCTACTTTGGAGCGTTGACATGCCCGTACCGTCTTGCAGGTGGGCTAATTAAAAAAAGAGGGAGCATTAAAAAAAAAAAAAGAGAATCTGGTTATTGAGTGGTCTAAACCAATACTCCATCAAGGGACTGACGCATGACACGACACCCCTCTTCACATC
This sequence comes from Ellobium chinense, assembly GCA_033807755.1. Taxonomy (NCBI): domain Eukaryota; kingdom Metazoa; phylum Mollusca; class Gastropoda; order Ellobiida; family Ellobiidae; genus Ellobium; species Ellobium chinense. The sequence goes on along the minus strand of JAWQUT010000421.1, from coordinate 116,778 downwards.
CAAGGTGGTGACAGACAGGGTAAAAATGTGGTGAATACTTTGAGGGGGGGGGGAGATTTAAAACTGAAGGGAAATTAGGGCAGTTGTATGGATAAGCGGAGTCCGTGGCCCTATGCATAATCCATACGTTAGTTAGCGTATTGCGTTCACCACGGTGAACACTATTAATGTTTTGGGAGTTTTCCGTGGTTATCGCCGTACGTTAACTAACGTACGGGTTATGCATATATAATATATGGCCATTGGTTCGGTGGGGGTAGGGGCGGGGAGGGGGCTGTTTCAACTTATTATAACTCTGTGCACTCACGATGGTATTCTTCACCCCTCCCCTTTTTCTCTCAAAGTAGGATCGGAGGTCAGGTACAGGGTTAGAGAAGGAAAAACATCCGTAAGAAAGTACATAGTGTGCCCCAGTGTACCTACTCTCAGAAATGTCATATTCTGCCTGATTTTAACTTTGCCCCTCACCTCACCCTACCGTCACTCCTAGGTAAAAAACAAAAAAAACCCAGCATTTTGATAGTTTGGGTTTAATATGATATCAGTGACACCCCTCTCCAACACCTTTTCCCGAAGCTTCCTTTCTT
>JAWQUT010000421.1:98781-108886 GCA_033807755.1 Ellobium chinense | reverse complement strand
TCTTAAAGTTTTGGCTTATTAGCAGTGGCTAAGAGTTTAAATAATTTTTTTTTTTTTAACATATCAGTTATTGTGCTTACTATTTGGCAATGTATTACATATTGAGATATAACATAATATTATGAAAAATAATGTAATACAATATAATATATTTTAGAGTTCGATCATAATATGTAGTACAATACAATATAAAATAATCATGTTATATAATAATATGTCCCTTTCAGTCGGCTGTTTAGCAATCTCAGAGTGCGCTGTGTGTAAGACCCCGGTCAACAGTTGGTCACATTTACTAGTGATACTCTTCTAACATCACCTTATATCAGTCACTACTCAAATATAAGACCCACAATGTAGGGTGCAGGTACAAGTTTCGTAGTTTTATCGGGCCAAACTATTTTACACAAAGGACAAGCACGACATTTCTATGTTGTGAATACTGCTACTTAATTTTTCTTTTTCAAGAAATGGAAAGCCCAAACAATTTTCGATAACCTTGTCTGTTCACCTTTCATTACCTGCCCATATTTTTCTTTCTCTTGCTCTCACCCTTTCTCATTTTTCTCTTTCATCTCAAGTACTAACTTTTTCCTCCCTTTTTCTCTATCTTCTTCTTTCTTTCATTCTTTGATCTCTCCCTCCATTCCAGCTGGCATCTTGGCAACTCGATACTCACTTTGCCAAGGGCCACAACTCACGAGTGCTGTTTTATCTGAGCCTCTCGACACAAATTACTCCCCTGAGACCACGTGATCATTCACTCATTCATTCATTCATTCATTCTTTCAATTCATTCCCATCATTGCAGCTTATCGTGCCTAAAAGGCCATCCTTTGTAACTGCGCATGCGTGTGACGTCAATGAATCCGTGTACGCCATTTCACATCCTGACTTTGAGGACAATATACGTCCATGAATATTCATGTTCTACCCGCGCGTGAATTTTCGTGATGGATCTACAAATCAAACAAACAATGAATGAGGGGTGGTACCTTGTTATTGTCTACATTATGAAATCTGATAATAAACAATAAATCAGCATAGAGTTGGTGGACAGTCAGTCGATGGAAACTGGTAACGTTGCTAAGCATGGGAGATGAGCAAGTCTGCATATGTCCGTTTAGCAACAGGCGGTTTTTAAGAAGAAGAAGAAGAAGAAGAAGAAGAAGAAGAAGAAGAAGAAGAAGAAGAAGAAGATGATGATGATCATGCTTAAGACAAAAAAAGATAAAGAAGAAGATACAAAGGAGGAAAAAGAACAAGATGAACAAGAAGAAGAACAACAACAACAACGACAGCGACAACAATAACAACAGCAACAACAACTGCAAAAAACAACAACAATAACAGCAACAACTTCAACAACAACAACAACAACAAAAACACCAACAATAACAACGACTGCGGCAACAACAGTAACAAAAAAATCATATTGTACGGGCTACCCTTCCACCCCCTTCTCCAACTTCTGGAGACATCACAAACTTTCTCCGAATCTCCTCCTCATTCACATTCACTGACTCAGCACCACCTGATCTTTTGACTTTCGGATCAACACCTTGAATGATAATTTACTGGTTTTATCTTGTTGCCGTTTTTGGGTCACACAGAGTATTCCATAAATCAGATTTTGGAGGAAAAAGTGTAGTCTGATCTTTGACCAGGAAAGCGGTCATATTTTTCGAAAGCACCAGGCTATGACGCTTTTTTTTTTCTTTCTGAAAACGTGTCAAAGAGAGAAATGACAGTGAAAGTTGGTAGAGATGGATGGAGTCAACAACTAAGAAAGTACCGTGGTATTTGCCGAGCAGTAAAAAGGAGAGGGAGAAGGGGGAGGAAGTACAATCAATCAATCAATCAATCAATCAATCAATCAATCAATCAATCATCAATCAATCAATCAATCAATCAATCAATCAATCAATCAATCAATCAATCAATCCTGCCAGCCAGCCATTCATCCATCCGTCCGTCCGTCCGTCCACCAACTAACCAACCAACCAACCAACCAACCAACCAACCAACCAACCAACCAATCAACCAACCAACCACACAATGAGTCATTCACCAACAAAATCATCAATAATTAGCCACATAAAGGACTTACGCCGTCAGCAAAACTGTAACGACCCGCCATCTGAGCTCCTACTGCCTTAACCCTGATCAAGAACTTGAAGAAAAGTCCATGTTCGCAAATAGCTCGTGTCGTTAAACGAGGTCGTTCTCTCAGGTGGGCAAACACAAACAAAGACATCGAATTGCTATGCCAAGGGAGTTTATTACCGAAACTTCCATTACAAGGGCCACGTCATCGATTGAAAGGCATCGATTGGAAAAGAATACATTCGGGAGAGGACGGGAGTGTGAGAAAGAAGGTGTTAAACTTAATGAGCTGGGGTAAACCTTAATAATGCCGTGATGTTGGTGGAAATGAAGTGGAAACAGTTGCTCTTGCTGCTGCTGCTGCTGTCGAGACCGAAACCACAGTACAGATCAGTCATTTTCCGATCATGCGGCTTCAACACAACCCACTATAATTTTTTTTTATTTAGAGGCAGAAGTTCTTGGCTTATGACCACAGTTATAATAATATCACCCTTACCTCCTCAAATAAAGAACCTGAAACTCATGCGTATGAACAAGTTTTGTGTCTCTATAGACTTACCGGAAAATAGAGACAACCAAGGGAAATTATCATTTGCAAACAATAACTTTCTGATGTTTTAGGCTTTTCAATACAGCCTGTCATATCGACGACGGAGGGGCTTATTAATTATCATTGACTTTATCCACTCATTATAAAGGTAATGATTGTAATATAAAAGTGAAAGCTAATAATAGTTTGTAGATAAATCGTGCACGCATATAATGCACACCTTAAAAAAAGGTCTATTCATCGAATGTTTTGTAATTATCCGGATGAACAGATCGAGCTTAAATAAGAAAACCCTATTGTAGACTGTATACATCTGAACAGCATGCAGTGCACTCATTTCCGGTATAATGGCAGATCGCTTTATAAAGCAGTTTATCATGTGGATGACTCACGCCCATTCACAATGAAAACAAAATATCCCTGTAGCACAAGTAATCTAAATCGGTGCTCAACACACAGCGAATCCACACATTCTCGCTCTCCTCTGGTAGGCTTTATGATCTACTTTCGCCATTAAGACCTGAGCGGACTCCGATCACAGATCGTAGGAAATATTAAGTGTAAAGCAGGACCAAAACCTAATATTCCAGGACGAACTTGATTTCGCCGTAAATGAGCGGACATTTGTCATTGCTTAACAAAGAAAAGGGGTTATGGAAAGGGTTGAATTACGACGAAATCGAGCACACTGATATTCCAGAGCACAAACTGGAAAATTTATCGGGCCGAGAGCTAGACAAGAGATTGTCACTCTTACAACAATTCACTCAGAAAATCTACTTTCACTATAAGCGCCAACAGCCTTAGTTCATTTTGCAGTTCCAGACTTTCAGAATGAGTAAAGAAAAAAATAATGATTCACATGAGAGTGTTTACAGAAAACAGCTGCTCCAGATCTACTTAGTTTAGCATGTTTTATCCGGTGAAAAAAAAATGGAAGGTTATCAAATCGCATTCTAAGAGTGTCTAAATTCACTTCATAGGGAATTTGTGAAAGCTTTCTAACAATTTTGTTTCATTTTATTGATAATACTAAAATATTCAGGAAAAGTCATCACTGCTTCTGCCAAGGTGAGTTGGTATTACTGCAGCATCTTGCCGGCAGCTTCCATCTCCAAAGGTCAATCATACCTTCCGAATATGCGCGCAACTGGGAAGAGACTTCCGTTTCCGCTTGTAAAAACGGGTGTGCACAATTGGGCACAGTGCTGAGTTTGCTATTCATGAGTACCAGGTATTTTGCCTACGCCTCTGACGTAATTTTCTAAAGGTTTCACCAAGATATTGTCAGAATGCTAGTGAACAGCACCTGCGGCACTACATGCTCCCCAGGGAGTAGAAAAAGTCTTAGAGTGATCAGGCTTGCTGGGGTAATAGTAATGTGAGAACATTATTAAATCCCTTGCATGCCTCTCACTTCCGGTGAGTATTAAGGTATGGTTAACGCCTTGTCCTATTGAAATGAATGAAAGAGTTATTAACAATATAAAATCTTTGGTTGTAAGTACCGATCAGTAAGCAAGGTTAGGTAACTCTTTTTCATACATGAGCTTTGTGTATTGAAACTTTAGAAACTAATAAAATCCCTTATGAGTCTTCAACTTCCGGTGATTATGCAATGACAGTTAACTCTTTATCCGATATAGACAAAATGCACAGGCGGTTAGACCTTGATTAAATCCCCTGCGTGATCCAACTATTAAATGAATAATGCAGAATTTTATTAACTATTTAAAAACCTCGGGCTATGCCGTGGCTGTGGCTAGACCCAACGTGCCGATTACAATCACAACATTATTAAACACAAGAGGGTCTTTTAGCTTTCAACGACACGGCCTCAGGCAAAAGCCACGTTGACAGACCGGTGTTTCCTGGATGATTGAAAAATACAATTTCACCACTTCAAAAATCAATATCAAATTTCCCGAAGGATTTCAAAACATCCCGTTTCAATTATGTATGTGAGCGTGCTAAGAAAACAATCAACGTTGAGAGAGATTTGCATGAGATGTAAAAATGATGTGAAGGATGTCAGTTCTTGAATAACAAAAGCAGTTTGTAATAAATGATTATGAATTTCTTTCTTGCGTAAAAATCACACGTCTGGGTTATAATGTTCCTCGTTTAAAGTGAAATTTGACGCGCTACGGTGAAAACGAATGGATGTTTTCGTAGTGATTTTAGGAAGTGTTTGACACTTTTCAATAGCCAGTGATCCATGAAAACCATACATCAAATTGTGAAGAAACTCTATTCTATTCTATTCTATTCTATTCTATTCTATTCTATTCTATTCTATTGAAACTGTGAAGAAGAGGTGAGAAGAAATCCTTGAAAAGAACAGGCAGAGAGAGGCGGTAGGAAAGCGAAGGAAGTTGTCATGGCCTATTTACAAATCGCTACGGGATTTTTTTCGTAAAGAAGAGTGATTGACTGTGAGCCTTTTTTCTTTCTTTCTTTCTTTCTTTCTTTCTTTCTTTCTTTCTTTCTTTCAAAGTCCAATCTTCATTTAGTTAAAAGCCTTTTTGTTTTCACGTTATGCCACATCCCTAACCCAAAAATTCCTCTCGGGAATTCCTGGTTATTTTGAGCTTTCCCTTCAAACTTCTCTAAATTTCCCAAACTTTTAGTTTTCTACGGTTTGTTTTGTTTGGGGGGTTTTGGTGCTCTTCTGTTGTCTTGTTTATTTTCTCCACTTCTCCACTTGTTTATTCGAGTGAAGCAACAAGCCTTTCAAAGAGCATGACAATTGTGTGTGTATGTGCGTGTGTGTGTGTGTGCGTGTGTGTGTGTGTGTGTGTGTGTGTGTGTGTGTGTGTGTGTGTGTGCCTGCCTGCCTGTGTCTGTGTGTATGTGTCTGTGTGTGTTGATAGGTTGGTGAGTGTGTGATTCGACATTTCATGCATGTTGATGTTCAGAAGCGAACGTGAACCATGACCCGGCTGTTGACGGCACTACTAGGTTTGAGATATTTCTATTGTTTACCGCGACGAATGCTGGAGATATTTCAGAGCCTGCGCATTAACGACGGGATCACTTAGCATTGTAAGAATTACATTAACTCTGCATGTTGAACGTTACTAAAGATGTATTTAGCACCGACGCACCAATGTAAATTCTTACGATTGTAAGATCTCCTACTGTTAAATGTGCAAGCTCTCAAAACTGACAATGGCATATGTATGTGTGGCAAGCTAAGAGAGAGAGAGAGAGAGAGAGAGAGAGAGAGAGAGAGGAGAGAGAAAAGAGAGAAAAGAAAAATACGAACAAGAAATGTGGAATTTTAACCAAAATACGATAGGAACAAAAAGTAGAAAGAACGTGCGTGGTTCAAGGGATATACAATTACAACAGAAACAATTACAACAGCAACGACAACAACAACAGCAACAACAACAACAACAACGACAAGAGGGGGAGGAAGAGGAAGAAGAAGAACAACAACAGCAGCGGAGGAATGCCGAGAATCAAGGGAGACACAACTACGACAAAAAGAAGAAATGAAAGAGGGCATTACATCTGATAACACAGCAAAGCTAAAAAGCAGCAAGCTCACATAAAACACGACAGAAACGAAAGAAGTTCAACGTGTAGTCTAGTTTCCAAGAAGAGCTAGCAAAACCGTGATGATTTATAACTCGCTTAACATCATCATCTGCATTGATATACACACCATAGTATTCCACATGATTCAAATAACAGTATAGGAGTTTTTATCTCAACACAGGGGATATGAATGTCACCTGAGCTATTGATTTTGTATCAATGAGTTGCAGCGTGCTGTCAGAAGTCTTCGCCACGTTATATGCTGTTGTGTTGACAGAACACACGTTTCTCACCAATGGTATAATGATTCACGCAACCTCTGTAGCGGCAGAGACATCAAACGTATGAGATCGGAAATGAAATATTGATCAAAGCGCGGACTGTCGCCATAGCCCATTACAGTTACAGCGTTATATCATTTTGTGGCGTCACCGAGATGGTCATGAAGTCACGAAAACTTTGGCACGTGAGTGATAAAATCTGCTCCAAGCGGTGGGAGTGGAAGCGGGGTGGAGTAGGGGTGGAGGGGCGTATAATTTTTCCGGTGAGTGGCTTTGGAACCAGAAATTTAACTACCCGGAGAATACACACAGAGAAATACCACTGTCTTACACGCGGAGATGATTCTTACCTGCATGGAGTTACAAATTTAACCTACACATGAAAATATTCTTATGAAACCCTAACTTACACTGATGAACACAGGGAGATAATTCTTAACTTACACAGAGAGAAAATTTAACCTCCACAGGGATATATTCTAACCTATACGCAGAGGTAATCTAACTTTCACGGGGAAATAAAACTAACCCGTAGAAGGAGATAACTCTAACCTGCACGGGTGGGTAACTCTAACCTACACAGGAGATAAATCTAGAAAAGGGAGTAACTAATAAGATCCTAACTAACAGTAACACTAAGACTTATGGGCATCTGTAACCAACACAGGGAGATAACTGTAACTCACACACAGAGATAATTTAACCCACGCAGGCAGGGAGATCATTCTTACCAACATGGGGAAAACTCTAACCTGCACGAAGGGGTGAAGCTAACCCACAAAGGGAGAGAAGTCTTATCGGCACGACAGGATAGCTTTAATTAACCTCCGCAGGGAGAGAACTCTAACCTTCACAGAGACATGACATTTTACCTAAACAGGAAGATAATATAAATCATATCACACATCAGCCAGATCTAGCACTACAGCATCGGCGTTGCATTTTCTGAATTTCACGTCAGGTAAATGTCCATGGTCTTCAAAGTTAAGAAAGCACAATATCCGGATTTGAAGTCTCCAAAACATCCTCTGATTACCACATGATACAAATATAAAAAGGATTTCCATATGTGGGCCATCCTACAACATACTTTTGGAGTGATTATTCTGATGGGGCGGGAATGAAAAAGAAAGGGTTTGGCTTTTTGCAGGAAATGTACGGAGAAAGAGAAGTGATCGTTTCAAATCTTTGCAATCTCGTATTTTTCCTACACGTGGTAGGATGGCCCCACATATGGAAATCCTTCCCACATACAAACCACCAAATTGAAGCAAACTGGCTAGGCAAGAAATATATTTACAACTAGACACAGAACAATATATATATTATATATATATACCTCAATGCCCAGGAGGGCTGATGGAATGCTAAATTTCTAAAAGGCAACCCTTGTCCTCATCCAAAATGAGATTTCTAATATCCTTTCGTCATTCGTGAGTTCTTTCTCCGTCCGATTTAAAACTACTCACCAACAGTCACTCTTTCTTGCCGATTGAATGTTAAGTTTACCTATGTGACAAAATGCAGCGTTTATTTACGTATCCCAAATCTAATACGCACATGACACGTAAAGCCGATATTGTCGTTGGTAACAGGATGCACGGCACAATATCGATTGGGGCAACCAGGATCAAATAAAATATTCACCCAGTAATGAATACAATGTTGCCACAATGCACGTGGGATACGCATCTAAAAATAGCTTTGGTAACCGGATACGCCACAGAATATTATCGATATGCGCACAGGTAGTAGAACTACTAAGCATGGACTAACTTACAGGAGCATAATAATGGCGAACGAGTCTCAACAGAACACAGATTTGCTCACTCCAAATGAATCTCAAACACGTGCCTAGAAGTATTACGCCATAACACATATTTTCATTAAATCAGTGTTTGTTTGAGTCAGAAACGGTCTTGAAATAGGATTCAATAATCCCACGTAAAAACTTCAGCCTCTGCAATATATCGCAATAATTCGGCAAAGCACATCGTCTTTGCAAAAAAACAATGGTAGAGGCATTTGCCAGCAAAAGCCATCAGCCACCAATGAGTCGTGTACAAAACCAAGGCAAAATGTTTATAACACACAATGCATGCATGTAATCTATGTCACGAAAATACTCAATCATACTTACAATATGTGTTCTCGGAACAACAATAATGTTCTAATATAATATCCAAAACAGAAACTCAGCGATCTGCCCTGAACAAACTCGCATTATTTCGACAACTCAATCGTACTTACAATGTGTGTTATCGGAACAACAATAATGTTCTAATATAATATCCAAAACAAACTCAGCGACCTGCCCAGAATAAAATCGTACTGTTTCAACAACGCGTTATGATGTTCCCATCGCATTGATCCAGCAACACATTCTAATGTTCCCACAGGTTATACATAAACATGCACCTATAAACCTTCTGTCAAGTCCTGCAGTGTCATCTTGATTAAGATCTGCTGTGTAACAGCTTGATCAGAGCCTACCTGCTGCACAGAACATTGATTGTTCGTTAGTTAAATATACAACAAGGACTTTGTATCTTTATTATACTGCATGGTATGCTGTCCAAACGCTACCAAAACGGCCACATTCATTCAGCGTGGTTGTGAATATATAATGACTGTCCTGAAGGTGCCTTGGATTTTTTTTTGACACTAGCAAACAGATAAGACGTTCGAACAAAATCCTACTTTGATCTTTGATGCTCCATATTAACCTTCTCTGTACTTCGCTGAAAACTAAGCCATGACATACGTCCTGAGATATGAACCACGATTCCAAAGAAGAAATATGGGATTAAATTCCTGAGAAGAGCAGAAACATGGGTAGTTGCTGTTCGGTTGTTTTACAATCCCTCCGCTATACGACACAGAGTTGTGTTTGGGGAATAATTTTGGCGCGGCTTGCTGACGTATTTGATTCTTTTCCTTCCTTGTGTCATTTACGTTGACGCCAACGCCTTGATCACGGGAAGGAATTTGGAAGTTTTCCTTCCTTGCATTTGAACCTCTTTTCCACGTCATGTTTTACACGAGCAAATTAGCCTTTACATTGAAATAGTTCAGTATACAGGAAATAAGACGTATGAGAACGTCGGATACAATATTGTGATGTGCTTCGTCCGGGACGTAGTGATACGTCATAACGGAAGTATTAAAGTTCATGAACGTCCAATATCTTATTTTTCGGTGGAAGAGACCAGAGAGCGATCACATGATTTCTTTTTCTTTCTTTCTACATCATGTGAACAGTCACTCCTGTGTTTGTGGACAGTCTTGGGAATTTCTACCAGCGCGGGGTCTAGGCAACATTCCCATGTGTGCCCATCCACAAATCCGCCCCTGGCTGTGTCCCGCTCTGCACTAGCAGATTATGATCAACACTCTACGACCTTATAGGTCAACTTGGAGACTCTTACCCTTCTGATAAAACAAAAGTGGCCGATAATGTGATACCTTCATGTTATTTCCTTCCTACTAATCCCGTCATCAAAAGCACGGGCAATATGCCTTTTGAGGGTTGCAGTCACCGTGAGCTGCATGGATAATACCCAATCTCTTGCCCTCCCATTTCCCTTCATTTTGGAATTCTGACTCCCTCGCCCCCCCCCCC
>JAWQUT010000421.1:71514-91559 GCA_033807755.1 Ellobium chinense | reverse complement strand
GGTTGGGGGGGGTGAAAAATCATACTGTTTGCTCCAACCTGAAGGCCAACACTTCCGTGTTGCAAGTACAAAGAGAGGATAATATACTGAATATATAAGTACTGTACGCTTCCACTTCATAAAAGTAACGAGGTCATTACATGTATTTTTGTCGTCGCCTGCCTGCCTATAAACGTGTCAGACCTCTTCATCCGCTCTGTTCTTGTCGTAACTTTTTTTTTCTACGGAAATGCCTGGCCCTCAAACTCGTCTACATCATAAATTCTCAGGTTGTTTAAAAATATCCTCAGCCACCATCACTGCAGACTTGAGACATAACTACCAGCGGTTTTCAGCCTGTGAATAAAGACATCAGAATGGGATGCTGCCGACCGCTTGAATTTGGACTGGCTTCTTAAGGCCGTTTAAAGTCGCAGCTTATCCATGGTTTTCTGTTAAGAATCTAAGCCCTGGTGGTCTGTTGCTCTAAATTTATATGAGCAAAAGGCAGGATGACAAACAGGCTGAAAACCACCGGTATGTCACGATTTAATGCAGGAGATTTCATTGGTGACTTTTTGCACGCACTTGAGGGCTCGCGAGGAACTCACTTGACTTTTTACATGGATGTCATCTTTCTAGTTGCTGCTTGATAGTTGAGATGTTACCTTCGAAAAAGAATTTATATTTTCATCCTTGCTTGGTTGGTTGGTTGGTTGGTTGGTTCCTTGCTTGCTTGCTTGGTAGGTTGATTGATAAGCTGGTTGTCAATCAATCGGTCGGTCTGTCAGTTGGCTAGCTGGCTGTTTAGTTGGTTGGTTGGTTGCTTGCTTGCTTGCTTGCATTGGGACATTTCTTATTTTAATTTCTCTTCATGTGTACAACAACAGAGAGAGACGTGCAAGTCTATACCTGCATACGTATACCCCTTAACAACACATCTTTCTGCCTCCAAACAAAACAAAAAAAAGTATACAAAGGCACATGATCCATAAGTTAACAACCCCTGCTGTAATACATAGAGTAACAAGACAGGGCGTGTCTCCTAATACTCTATGTACCAGGAAGTGCAGCATGCTGCACAGCAAAGCTGGGATTCGCTCCAGGGTGACCTTTCAGGTCAAAGGTGTAGAATTACGCTCTGTGTAAACCAGTGCTGCCACTCGGAGAGATTTTTCCCCTCTGGTAAGGTACAATGGCTGTACGAAGAGCCATTTTCCCCAACGTAAAAGATAATCGTTTTTTGTTGTTTTTTTTTACAGTAAGTGGAAAAAGATCGTGAAATGTACTAAAAGCTGGTTTTCTTTTTTAAAGCAGTAAACCTATATAATTTTTTTCGCACATTATTTGCTTCAATATCGTGCATAGGGAAAAGTAAGGGAAAAAATCAGTCTCGCTGTTAGGGGAAAGCACATGACTGGAGTGACAACACTAGTATAGAATCCAAAGTTCTCTCTCCACTTTGTAGATTTAGCTAGACACAGGCATTGGCGTAACAGAGCAAGGGTACTCGATGTGTGGGGATTGGAGGAACTATGTATCAGTTACTATACATGTCTGTGTTACTTTGGCCCAGGGAAGCAGTAGGTGGATGAGGGAGGGCACCATAGAAACGGTGTATCGTGGGAAAAGAGAAGCAAGGGTCCTCAGTTCCTTCCAAATCGGAGCTAGGAGTCATCTCCGCTCCTGTAATGATAGAACTGCCGGAAATTAGGCTAAATATCGTCGTTCGTAGTTCCTGTGCCTTCACTGTGTGTGTCATCTAATCGACATTTTTTTCTTTGGGGGTTGGGGGAGGNGCGGGGTGCAGGGTAAATTTTACAACCAAAGGCGCTGTAAGTCACGGATGCAGCTTGGAACAAAAATTATGGACGTCTCAATAGGTGGTTCTGACATAAAGTGTTCATGACATTCAAAACACATTTTATCACGCACACACACACACACACACACACATAGCACACACGCACACCCACACCCACCCACACCCACACACACACACAAACACACACACACGCACACATACACACAAACACACACACACACACAAACACACACACACACACACACACACACACGCACACAAACACACAAAACACACACACTTTCTCTGTCCCAAAATTAAACAAACAAACAAACGCCCACCTCATGCCGTTCACACAAACACGCCTTTATCATTAACACACACAAACGCATGCACACATTAAAAAAAACGGCTAGACGGCACAATACTACATGATGCATTACAATAATAAACAAGAAACATATTGTGACTAGCTACTGATGAAAATATAAAGACAACAGTGTAGTAACTCAATCATACCTGAGTCAAGTGCGGAAAAGAGGTGTGAAGTGTCTTTCCACAGGATACCTTAACCATTTCGCCGTAATTCAACCCGTTCCATAACCCACTTTCTTTGTTAAACAATGACAAATGCTCTCTCGTTTACGGCGAAATCAAGTTCGTCCACATTAACGTACAGCGCCCGGCCTAGGAGTCGACAACACAAACCTTAGACTTGACAGTCTTCAGTTTCTGAGTAGGACTCACAAGCTGCCTGCCCAGCCTCCTAGATAAAATGAAACATCTGGAGAAGATTTTATAATATTTTATGATTGTGTAGTTCTGATGTCATCGGACAAAATGGGGCTTACCTCTGCCGAATATAGATGCATTTGAGAAAACCGAGTGGTTCTTTTTGAATACAGCTCTTTGCTTTAACAGAATTCTTGTATATTTTCTCTAACTTTATGAAGAGCATTCGCAGTTACCACACATATTTTTGTACGGAAGTTGGGAAATGAGTTGGGGGAAGATTTACGTGTAGATCAATGAATATGCAAAAGTGTAATTTTGACGGAAAAAAACAACTTAAGCCCTTTTGTCAGATGATGATAGAACTGCAGCCATACATGCATTTTCGGGACACCCAGACCTCTCCCTATCTATCCACGCCTTGTGTTGAGTTTGACCCAAACAAGCAAATACAGGCTTCTTCCAGAGATCAGCAGGAAAACACACGGCAGGTTTAAATCTTAATCCTGGGAGAGCGAGTAACCTCATCTAAGTACAACGGAGCAGAGCTGTTGATGCGAACTAGGGCTGTACCTACGTCGATATTTTCAAATATCTGCTAATATGAGTATTCATGACCCCAGTGCCTCAAAAGTCGATAGATGTCGATACGGTAACGCTAGGTCTATTCGACGAAATATGGCTAGTTCATACACAAAAGGTTCCACTTGGCATTCGACAGAAATGCTCATTCAGATGTTCTGAGAGTTAATACTGATATCAGCCTACGCTGTTTTAGTACTGTCAGGAGTTCCTTTATATCTAGTAGTATAGTGGCGAAGTCTAATGAGTGAAAACAGTAGCTTAAGTGAAAGTAATTAGAATTATCGGCAATATCGATTGAGTCAGGATTAAGAAATGAGTACTCTCGCTGGGGGACCAGTATCGATAGCAGTCAACATCGATGTCGACCAAAGCACAGCCCTATTGCGTGCCGCATGCAATGTTGTTCTAACGACAGAGTAACTAGTTCTCGTGCTAGGCTAGGAAGGCAACGGTCTGGATGAGACAAGAAAAATGAGACGGTTGGGAGAAGAAGAATGAGGTATTACAGTCAAATCTGTTTAGCTGAAACATTTTTTTTTCCAATTTCGGGGCTGAAATAAATTTTCAACACAGGTCACGTGAGTGCAAGAACCCACCAGATCCAGCAAGTCGCATCGCGAGGGCTACTCCCAGGTCCCTAGTGGAAACAATTTAGGGAAAGCTAAAAAAAAGCGAAAGGGGTGGTCTTCTTATTCTGTGGGCGGTCCCGCTGAGATTCTAAGCAAGCAAAGATGGTTGCGACTGATGCGGAAGAGCTAGAAAATAATGTTTCAAGTGCTCGCAGAGTGGTGTTTACTATACTTATGTCTTTGCCTCATTCATTAGCATACGTTCCACCCTTGATTCTTGCCTTATTCTTCTCTACCACAAGGCCGTTGATTAAAAGTTCCACTAAAGAGTTCAGGAAACGCCACCCGCAAGTCAGTGCATTATATTCTAACACTTCCACATCAGTCGCAACCATCTTGGCTTGGCTGGAGACTGATATTTCCTTTGCTTAGGACCTCCCCTAAAATACAAGGACCGCCCCTTTCGTGCAGATACAGGGACCAAACAAAGAAAGCCCAAGTGTTCTCGCCCTGCTAAACACAAATTTATCGAGTCAGGAAATTTTGGGTCTGTCGAGGGTGTTTGGTGAACTGTCGCTTTTAGTTTACAAGATAAAAGGTCACGACAAACACGAGAAAAACAAACAAAATGCTGACAGTCATTTTTAAATGGCTCATGTCAGTGTTCTGGATCTGGCATTCAATGACGTTCAAGGAAAGAAATTTTCAAGTGATCTGACAATCAAAAAACAAAAAAAACAACCAGTCGGTGGAAAAGGGAAGGAGAAAAGGGGGAAGGAGTTTGGATATCAACGATAGGCTTTTCATGTCTTGTTGTTTGTTTGAGTTACATTTTATATGCAAAGCCTTTTGAGATTGTCAAGAGTTGTTTGAAAAGACTTCCTGTCTTTGAGTATTTGTGATAACAAGGGTGGCATGAAGGCTCTTTGTCGTTGGAATCGGAAAACATCCTCTGGGAAAGAGCGATGTATTTACTGGAATTTCGTTCGTAACGGTAAAGAAGGGGGGGGGGGGGTNGGGGGGGGGGGGTGTCAAAACTGGAGGGATGAGGAAGGGAAAAATGCTATGAGAGAGAAAGAGAGAAAGAGAGAGAGAGAGAGAGAGAAAGAGATAAAGAAAGAGAGTGAGGGGGACGGGAAAGGGAATGGTTATGACACCAGGGAAACATTTTTAAAAAGAAATATAGATAACAGAAGTTCCGAGGTAGGCCATATTACTGACAGTTACAGAGAGAGAGAGAGAGAGAGAGAGAGAGAGAGAGAGCAGACAGACAGACAGAGATAGACAGAGACAGAGACAGACATGCAAGCAGAGAGGCAAGCAAGGAGACAGGCAGGCAAGCAGACAAGCAGGCTGACGGAAAGGTTTAGCTTACTCTACAAGGGTACCTGATACACAATATCGAAGAAAAACAGTTCACTATAAACAAAAAGACGAGCAGGTGAACACATACAGGTCAAATGGAAAGAGAAATATTGGTTTTAATATTCCTTACGTTTACACAGTGGTCAGGGCTCCAGGTTACAAGGAAATCAATACTACTGGACCAAATAATGAAATGAATGTTTACGGCATATCGTAAAGAAGGAGAAAGAACAAGGCGCATTATTTTGCCAAACTGTAAAGCTTTGATGACCTGGATCATTCGCCTCTTATGTTCCTTGTGGTAAGTATTAGCTTCACCAGTTTTCATACTTAGCTTCTCCTAATGGTGTATCTTATGTTGATTGCCTGAAACAGTCTAATCCGGTAATTTAGGTTTGTGACACCTATTAGAAGGGCAAATCACTCATAGTGTACAACCCAATTAATCCGCTAATACATAAAATCCCCCTTTTTTGGGGTCCTGCCAGCCAGTGTTAGGGTGTAGAAATGTGTAAAATGACCTGTGATCTAAATAAAGCATCCAATTTCAAAGTCTCAGGTACAATTTGAGCCTTCTAGATAAAAAAAATAAAATGTGTAGACCTATGTATTCGCACGCGGTCAAATCCAGCCAAATGAAAATTTGGGGATCAAATCAGAATTTGAGGTGATCTTTTTCAAAAGACATTTGTGAAAAATTTTGGGCGTTGACCCCCCTTTTTCTTCCCGTTAAAAGATCGGGCAAAAGAAGTACTTTAACCTCCATGGAAGAAATTTCCCCAAATCACAGTGGTATATTTAGAATAACGCAAAATGTTAATAGGGCCAAAAGAAGAAAAAACAATAAGTGTCAAAGACCTTTACGAGTAAGGGGGCCGCAAAAATTGGATGCTCTGCCGAGGAATGTTTAGAGAATGTCTGATTAAAGTATAATTTACCACCACAACTTTCGTCATAAACGTATTATATAGAATAAACATTCTTATCCACGTTGTTTTTTGACGTGTTTGGAAAACAATAACGTGTTTTCAAGCCAAGTGCATCTGCACGTTACACTTTATACACTTTGTATAACCCTGAAAACAGAATCACTCTTCGGACAGAATAATCTAAGATCACATTACTTGCGTGACACATTCAGAGGACAGAGCGACCAGCGACCAGCGACCAGAGACCAACTTTGTTAACAGGTACCAAGGGACGTGTTATCAGAGTTTTTACCACATTGACATTTTACGTATCCGTGGAAAAAACAGCGCCTATGGCAAGCACGGAAATTGCGCACCTGTCCAAATTTCTGACACACAACTTTCGTATGATATCATCTCAAAAGTATTGGCCAAACTTATCAATTGAAATTTACAACCGCTCCTTGCTTGCTTTAAGAGGAAGGTTGAACGTACCCCCTTAGTTGAAGGACCTAATATCACAAGTAGGACCTAACATCGCAGGTAGGACCTAACATGACAAGTAGGACCTAACATGACAAGTAGGACCTAACATGACAAGTAGGACCTAACATCACAAGTAGGACCTAACATCACAAGTAGGACCTAACATCACAAGTAGGACCTAGCATCACAAGTAGGATCTAACATCACAAGTAGGATCTAACATCACAAGTAGGACCAAACATCACAAGTAGGACCAAACATCACAAGTAGGACCTAACATCACAAGTAGGACCTAACATCACAAGAAGGACGTTATATCGCAAGTAGGACCTAACATCACAAGTAGGGCCTAACATGACAAGTAGGACCTAATATCACAAGAAGGACGTTCTATCGCATGTAGGACCTAACATCGCAAGAAGGACGTTATATCGCAAGTAGGACCTAACATCACAAGTAGGGCCTAACATCACAAGTAGGGCCTAACATCACAAGTAGGACCAAACATCACAAGTAGGACCTAACATCACAAGTAGGACCTAATATCACAAGAAGGACGTTCTATCGCATGTAGGACCTAACATCGCAAATTGTACCATATATCGCACGTAAAATCATAGGTCTTTAACTTAAAGTCTGATATTTCCCACAGAACAGGCCTATTCGAAGATCTCAGAAAACAGCTGGAGATTGCTCTCACAGTTCACGTTTGTTTCTCTCCATCTCGCCTCAGGAAAGTTCTTGATTGTTATCTTCAGCCCGAAGCGTCCAGGGTCTAAATAATATGTTGTTGACACGGGAGCAACTAAAACAGCACTAGAGAACTGATAAATGTGTCAGTCACTGACATAACGCCGAATCACACATTTTCTTCAGTAGGCTAGCACTGTCCCGCGAGACTAACTAGAAAATACACACATTCCAGACTGTTACAAGACATGGCAACGCTTGTTTTCACGATGCTTCTACAATGTCCGTTGAGAGGATGGACTGTTCTGACGTGTATGTAAAACGATCAGATTTCCAGGAATTTCACGATAACTTTAACGTAGACGGACACTAGTTTCACATATCATTACAATTTTGGTTGGTATTCCTATACTGTGCGTTTACAGTAGTTCATTAAAGAACTTGAGATATCAACAGAAAACAAGACAGGCTTTGAACGGTTCATGAATGTGAACATTTCCTCATGTTTGCTATTCATTAATAAGGCTGTTCTCCCAGCGATATTTTTTTGTCCACCCATAATATAAGAATCAGCAGGTAGGTAAACTGCTCATTCCCTGTCCCAGGCACTGTCACCGGCATTGGGGTTACCGTATGCTAATAATTAGTTAGTTTAGTTAGTTAGTTAGTTAGTTAGTTAGTTAGTTAGTTAGTTAGTTAGTTAGTTTAGTTAGTTAGTTAGTTACTTTGTTAGTTTGTTTGTTTGTTTGTTTGTTTGTTTGTTAGTTAGTTAGTTAGTTAGTTCATACAGCAGCATCATTTTGCAATCATTAAGAAGTTAGTTAGTTAGTTAGTTAGTTAGTTAGTTAGTTAGTTAGTTAGTTAGTTAGTTAGTTCCTACAGCATCATCATTTTGCAACCGTTAAGAAGTAATAAAATCTCTGAGGCAGCACTGATGTACAGCTTCAAAGTGGGATTAATCATAGAGTATATGAAGCAACTGCCCTAGGGCCCAGCACCCCTCAATGACCCACGGATCTCATGTCATTTTACGGTCACTGAGGGCCCAGCTGCGTTTGCTCCCCTGTCCCTAGCACCCTGTAGAGGTTTGTGACACCTATTGGAGGGGCAAATCACCCACTGAATGCAACCCAATTAATCCGCTAATATATAAAATCCCCCTTTTTTGGGGCTCTGCCAGTCAGTGTCAGAGTGTAGAAATGTGTAAAATGACCTGTGTTCTAAATAGAGCATCCTATTTTAAAGTTTCAGGTACAATTTGAGGCTTCTATGTAAAAATATAAAGTGTGTAGGCCAATGTCACGCGGTCAAAACCAGCCAAATGAAAAACTGGGGACCAAATCAGAATTCGAGGTGATTTTTTCGAAAGACATTTGTGAAAAATTTTGGGCGTTGACCCCCCCCCCCCNNNCCCCTTTTTTTTGTCTTCTTCCCGTTAAAAGATCGGGCAAAAGAAGAAAAAACAATAGGTGCCAAAGACCTAGACTACAGTCCTTGACTAGCCTACTTTGTTGACCATTGCCATCTCTACCTGGTCAAGAACATTTCACATGACCTGAAACCATCCAAAGAGCACATACAGTATTTTGCACAGATTTACCCCCACGAGCTTATTTTATGAATGCCACTGCCACAGTCAGGAACAAAATTTATCAAGGATGACAGTCAGGGAAATTTTCAAAAATCTTGCAATACGTTCTTCTCTTTAAACGAACAAGTTTTGGCTTAAGCATATGGACAAATGAAAGATGAATGTTGCAGACATGTGACGCCGTTAAGCTCGTTGGTAATCCCAGAGACTGACACGTGGATTTGACTTTGATGCAGTTGGAGGTTCACGGAGCTTGCTGTAAACTTCACCCACCACGCGGAAAACCTGTTCGTTTATTGTCACGTAATGCAGTATGACTAATATGGAAACTGGCGTTACTCTGTGAGAACTTTCGTCTCTACTTCTTCTGATTTTAAAAAAAAAAAAACTCTCTTTCTTGCTACCTTCTCCCTCTCTCTCTCTCTCTCTCTCTCTCTCTCTCTCTATATATATATATATATATATAATATCTTTCTCTCTCTCTCTCTATATATATATCTGTATGTCTCTCTGTCTGTCTGTTTATCTATCTATCTATCTATCTATCTATCTATCCTATCTATCTATCTATCTATCTATCTATCTATCTATCTATCTATCTATCTGTCTATCTATGTCTGTCTCTCTGTCTGTCTCTCTATCTATCTATCTATCTATCTATCTATCTATCTATCTATCTATCTATCTATCTATCTATCTATCTATCTATCTGTGTCTGTCTGTCTACCTGTCTGTCTGTCTGTCTATCTATCTATCTATCTATCTATCTATCTATCTATCTATCTATCTGTGTCTGTCTGTCTATCTGTCTGTCTGTCTGTCTGTCTATCTATCTATCTATCTATCTATCTATCTATCTATCTATCTATCTATCTATCTATCTATCTATCTATCTATCTCTCTCTCAAACTCTAACCACGAAACGAACTCATGAACTTGTTTTGATCGACATGGATTTTGAAACAATAGGTGAAGGTTACCAGGGGCCCACGTCGGTTGTCTACATCATGGTCTCATTGGGGCGTTTTAGCACGCAAGGCAGAAGGACAAGGGAAGATTTATGGGAGCGAAACGCATTAATAATTCATGACTATATTCCCCGCGAACTGATGGACACATTGACATTACAGACGTGTCCGAATGACGACAGAAAAAAGGGTCAGTGTTGTTGTACTTACTCCAGGTTGTCAAACCTGAAGGATTGATTGAAAAAAAAACCAAAAAATCTTTGAGTTTCAAATTTGCTAGGCTAGACTACGTTATAATTCGACAGATGTTCTTGGGTGATAACGTAGCCAGTAGCGTCAGAACCTCCTGGCTGCGTTTGCTTGGTGTTGGCGACTGCGGGAAAAGGAGTGATCTGTTTATTCTGTGAGTGGTCATAGACAAAGGAAGCATCAGTCTCTAGGCCAGCCATTTTACCCTACCATGGAAGAAAATCTCTACGAGTGGCAACATTGCAAGGTCTTGAGAAAATGATGTTTTGTAGCTTTGCTCTCGTGTCTTAAGCACGTGACTATACCTAGTGGCGGATGTTTAGGGATAGGCTAAACGGGCCAAGGTCAAGGGCCCCACCTTTTGAGAGTTGCCTGCACCGAAGACCGAGAAATATGTGTATAGAGAGAAAACTTTCAGGCAAAAAAAAAAAAAATTTAGTAGCGGCTGGATGAATGATTAGTTTTCTTAAATTTGTAGGTATCACAAGGTCCTGGGCAAAATCTTCCGATGGGGTTCCCATATTTATGGGTATGAAAGAGATCTCTCACCCTCCTCCACTCCAGAACACTGAGGACCCTGAAAACGCCCTGGCTGTGTCTAGCTATCGCCCATCCCCTCCCGTGTCGAAATGGAAAGGTGTCAATCGAATAGCCCAGAATAGCAAACCCGCGGGCTAGCGACACAGCGATTAAGCCCATATTATACTAGACCAGCTCTTGCCGTTCCCAATAGTGTGAGAAAAAATACCACCTTGTTCATATCCCACAAGACAATTCCCATGAGAAAGAATGGAGTTTTTTCAAGTGGAAGATCGGTCCGTAGCCGTTCACATGAAGAAAAGAAAATTACTTCGAAAAAGCGTATTGAAAAGGGTTAGCAACAGCTGTGAGAAGGCTTAAGATATGATATCTTTAAAAATGAGAAGAAATTTAATGATAGGGGAGGATAGAAGACAGCGAAAAGAATGGTGATGGGGATGGGGATGTTGAAGGACAGAAAGAGGGAATACGAAAACCTAAGGGAGAGGTGCAGTACGACAGATAGTCTGAGCAAAGACGAGAAGGATGGAGAGACGAAGAAAAGTTGAGACACAGAACACATGGCTTGGGGGAAAAATAAACAAGACAAGGGCATAATGACACACATAAAACACTTAGACCCCCGTCAAACAAAAGGAAAGACACAGACATCTGAACGAAACGTGAAAACAGGCAGGACGATTGAAAGACAGATAGATAGACAGACAGACAAACGGGCAAAGAGACAAAACGATGAACGGATAGTGGACAAAAAAAATGCAGACAAGATTCCTGGGCATGCAAAGTATGCGAATCAAAGATGGCAAAATCCCAACACCAGCCATTGAGAAAGAACAGATTGGAGAAGACAGAACTAAAACTGGGGGGNNNNGGGGGGGGGGGGGGGGAATAGCGACGGCAGAAAATAGAAGACTGAGACAAGGATAAAGCCCATCACGCACACAGGAGGCAGTCATTGCACAATTTCAAAGAAGAAATGAACTACTTAAAAAAAAAAATTAGTGAGGAAGGGGTAAAGTATCAACCTTTCTTTTAGCAAAGTTCCACTTCAGACATTTTCCAGATATATTTATAAGATGTCTCGTTCGTCATAGAAATCTCAAAGATAAGAAACGAGAAAGTAATGACTTGTGTTATTTTAAGGTTATGATTTACACTACACAAACAACCAGTCGATAGTGGACAGGAGGTGAACTAAAATTAAAACATGCACACAGTGCAGTGAAATGCTATGAAATTAAAGAGTGCGACAATTCAGGCCGAGATACTGGACTGCTATGAGATGGACTGACCACACAAGTTCTAAGATTTGGAAGATGCCAACAGGGTATGCAATTTTAAATAGTTCCTATACAGGAAATTGGCCGTGAGGAGCGGGAAGGGGGTTGGATTTTAATTTCAAAATCTTAGATAGATGCAAATACCTTTTAGACAGAATAAGCGAAGTTTTGCCACTCGTATAAATTGTACTGTTGTTGCTAGATGGATAAGATTAAGATGCTTACTGCATGAAAAAAAAATCCAAAATATTAGATAGCCTGGCTCGCTAAAGTTCTCAAAATCGAAATGATCTTGGGACATTCTTCCATATGTCAAATTTTGGAATAAAAGTTAAAAACAATATGTATGAAAAGTGTTTTGGTATGGAGCCTTTTGATAAGTAAACACGGGTGTGAAAGCTTGTTAAGCCAACCATGGAATCCAAACCATTAGTTTTTGCCAGCCCCCCCNCCCCCCCCCCCCCCCCCCTCCTCTTTCACAAGACTGTTGATAATCACGAATGAAGCAAAGGTATAAATTCAGCAAGCATCAATCACAAGTCAGCGCATTATTTTCTAGCTCTTCAGCATCAGTCACAACTATCTTGGCTTGCTTAAAGAGTGATACTCCCTTTGCGTAGGTCTGCCCACAGAATAATAATAATTTTTTAAAAAAACAACCTTTCGCGCACATGCGGGAATCAAACAAACGCAAATATAAACAACCTCTACAATAACAACAACAACAAAACAACAACAACAGATGTATCCTGCTCCACTAGACGTGTGAATTCGTTGTGCTACTCTTAATGAGAAGAGGCTACTTGAAACACTTTGAAAGGACACTTGAGATAAGCCTAAGAACAAGGCCACGAGCCAACACGAAAGAGATACGTAATATAAACTATTCTGTATAGCATTCACAGACTGAGCTTGATACTTGCTATTCTATTCATAGACTGAGCTTGATACTTTGTATTCTATTCATAGACTAAGCTTGATACTTTATATTCTAATCACAGACTGAGCTTGATACTTTCTAATCTATTCACAGACTGAGCTAGATACTTGCTATTCTATCACTTTTTGTGCCTAATTCAGTTCGCCAAAAGCTGTGCGTAAAAAGAGTATGAAACACACAGTATAAAGTACATTTAGGTAGATAAATATAGCGCAACCTTGATACGAAGTAGTCGTTTAATAAGTATTCTGTATCTTGCTACTCTATGGATTTCACATAATACACGGGTTCCAATATTATTCTATTCTGTCATGGTGGGAAGATGATGAGTAGAAGATTAGAGAAGAATAGACAAGTAGGTAGACAGGCAGGCAAGCAGCTAGGCAGGCAGAAAGAGAGAGAGAGAGAGAGAGAAAGACAGATAGACAGACAGAGAGAGAGAAAGACAGATAGACAGACAGAGAGAGGGAGGGAGGGGGAACAGACAGACAGATAGACTAACAAGCAGACAGACTGACAGATGGACAAATGGTTTTAACAGACATATATTACGAGGTAGTATATATGGCTAAACACAGTACGAGACAAAGGCAAACAAAGAGAAGACAGAAAAACAAAATCTGAAAAAGAAAGAAAGAAAGAAAGAAAGAAAGAAAGAAAGAAAGAAAGAAAGAAAGAAAGAAAGAAAGAAAGAAAGAAAGAAAGAAAGAAAGAAAGTGACAAGCTAGTAGTCCATAAAGCAGTAAGGCCATATTAAGACAGAGTGAATGACAAAACGGACAGTAGGGTAAAAAGGGAGTAACACTGAGACAGATCCAGTGAGACAGACATAGTTTAGCCACACGATGAGTTACAAATGTTACATCAATACTCTGAACAGTACAAGTAAAGACTAGACTGTCAAGTTCACTATGACATAAAGTATATTATATATATACCTGCTACTTGTGTACTCACCGCTGTATTTTCATCGTGTACTCCATTTTCTTTGTCGCTGTTATCCACAACATCCTTATTATCCAGGCTTTCCGCCTTGTTATCCAAAGCATCTGCGGTGGTATCCGATTTATCAGCCGTGCTATCCAGTTTATCGACCGTGTTATCCAGTTCTTCCGCCTTATCCACACTGGTACCTAATTCATCAGCGGCTGCGTTGTCCAGTTCACTGACCGCGTTATCCGAATTTTCTGCCTTGCTATCCAACTTATCAACACTGGTTTCCAACTCCTCAATTGCACTTTCAAGCTTATCAGTTGTGTTATCCGATACTTCCGAATTTTCTTTCGTGTTATCCAATGTTTCACCACTGACTTCACTGGCTTCCACTTCNAGACTGAGCTTGATACTTTCTATTCTATTCATAGACTGAGCTTGATACTTGCTATTCTATTCATAGACTGAGCTTGATACTTGCTATTCTATTCATAGACTGAGCTTGATACTTTCTAATCTATTCACAGACTGAGCTAGATACTTGCTATTCTATCACTTTTTGTGCCTTATTCAGTTCGCCAAAAGCTGTGCGTAAAAAGAGTATGAAACACGCAGTATAAAGTACATTTAGGTAGATAAATATAACGCAACCTTGATACGAAGTAGTCGTTTAATAAGTATTCTGTATCTTGCTATTGTATGGATTTCACATAATACACTGGGTTCCAATATTATTCTATTCTGTCATGGTGGGAAGATGATGAGGAGAAGATCAGAGAAGAATAGACATATAGACAAGTAGGTAGACAGGCAAGCAGCTAGGCAGGCAGAAAGAGAGAGAGAGAGAGAGAGAGAGAGAGAGAGAGAGAGAGAAAGAGGGAGAGAGAGAGACAGACAGACAGACAGAGATAGGAAGAGGGAACAGACAGACAGACAGACTAACAAACAGACAGACTGACAGATGGACAAATGGTTTTAACAGATATATATTACGAGGTAGTATATATAGCTTAACACAGTACGAGTCAAAGGCAAACAAACAGGAGACAGAAAAACAAAATCTGAAAAAGAAAGAAAGAAAGAAAGAAAAGAAAGAAGAAAGAAAGAAAGAAAGAAAGAAAGAAAGAAAGAAAGAAAGAAAGAAGAAAGAAAGAAAGAAAGAAAGAAAGAAAGAAAGAAAGAAAGAAAGAAAGAAAGAAAGAAAAGAAAGTGGCAAGCTAGTAGTCCATAAGGCAGTAAGGCCATATTAAGACAGAGTGAATGACAGAACAGACAGTAGGGTAAAAAGGGAGTAACACTGAGACAGACCCAGTGAGACAGACATAGTTTAGCCACACGATGAGTTACAAATGTTACATCAATACTCTGAACAGTACCAGTAAAGACTAGACTGTCAGTGTATCATATAGCCTGCTACTTGTGTACTCACCGCTGTATTTTCATCGTGTACTCCATTTTCTTTGTCGCTGTTATCCACAACATCCTTATTATCCAGGCTTTCCGCCTTGTTATCCAAAGCATCTGCGGTGGTATCCGATTTATCAGCCGTGCTATCCAGTTTATCGACCGTGTTATCCAGTTCTTCCGCCTTATCCACACTGGTACCTAATTCATCAGCGGCTGCGTTGTCCAGTTCACTGACCGCGTTATCCGAATTTTCTGCCTTGCTATCCAACTTATCAACACTGGTTTCCAACTCCTCAATTGCACTTTCAAGCTTATCAGTTGTGTTATCCGATACTTCCGAATTTTCTTTCGTGTTATCCAATGTTTCACCACTGACTTCACTGGCTTCCACTTCCGGGCTTGCTTCTTTAACACTTTCATTTGTTTCGTTCACATTATCCGAAACGTTCGTATTATCCGTTTCCTTTGGTGCACTAATGGCATCAGAAGTTTTCTCTTCTACTTTCAAATCCGATGAATTTTCTTCACGATCTTCATCTTTTCCATGTACGTTTTCCTCCTCACTTTTGTTCGTACTATCCGCTGAAATCTCACCACTCTCACCCGCGTCTGTCTTATCAGACTCGTTTGTAACATCCGTCGTGTTTTCTGTATCCAGCGTGGCCTGATCAGGTGATGTATTTTCATCTTTTTGATCATCTTCACTCTCTTTCTTCTCATCCACAATCGGTTCCTTCTCCGCCTCTTCTTTCGTTCCTTCATCACTTTTCTCCTTACTTTCATCGCCTTTCACTTCCGCACCAGCGTCCTTGCTATCGCTCTTTTCCACAGATTCTCCATTTACCTTTATTTCGTTTTCATTGCTTTTCTCTGGCGCTTCATCTTCCTCTCTATTCTTCTTCTTCTTCTCATCGCCAGCATTACTATCCTTCGATGAAGATGGTTCTCCTTCCTTCGAAATTTTGTTAGAGTCATCGTTCCCATTTCCGTTTCCGTTTCCATTAGCACTTCCGTTTCCATTACCATTTCCGTTTCCATTACCATTTCCGTTTCCTCCTTTCTTTTTCCTCTTCTTCTTTTTCTTCTTCTCTTTGCCATGACCGTTGGCATTCTTCTTGCTCGGAGACTCGTCCGGTTTCGGCTCCGAGGGCCTGTGACCATCCGTCTCGTCATGCTCTACGTTTTTATCCGCCCCGTTAGCGCCTGCTGCACTATCATCCTCTTGCTCATTATCATCTTCATCGTCGTTGCCGTCTTCGGCTTCATCAGCTTTGCTACTATCATTCACATGACTATCGCTTTTAGTCTTTGATTTTTCTTGTTTTCCCTCACTAGCTGTCTTCACGCCATCTTTCTCGTCACTGCCCGCTTCCTTGACCTTGTCAGTGTCCTCTTCTATTTTGAGGTCAAGGTCAAGTTCAAGGTCGACGTTGGCTTCAGGGTCGTTGAATGCGGGCGGGTCAACCTCCGACATGATGGCTGGGTGTTAAAGTGTGTTGTTGTTTTTTTTTCCGTTTCGACTCCTGCTAGCAAGCATACGTTGACCCACGCACCTCACATTCTTTGAGTATCCTGCCCTTCTCGTGCGGTGCCAGAATATGATATAGACTTAAAACATCATTGGCGCCTTTGCTGACAAGGCTTTCTGGCACTGTCAGAACTTAGTCTCGTGTGTCCTGAAAAAGAGAACAGAAACAATAAGAAGTTAAATTTACGGGTACAGTCGGTGTTTCTGCTGTTGTTGATGAGGATGATGGTGTTATTGTTGTTGTTGTTATTATTACATTTGAGTTAGTATTTGTTATTACTCAAAGTATACAAGAAACATAGCATACGGCCTCATGAAACACACACACACACACACACACACACACACACACACACACACACACACACACACATACTGATACTTAGACGCGCTGCTTTTCGCGATGTGTATGGTTAAAACCAAAATCTGTACTGATCTAGAAAATACGCCAGTGTTATATTAAAATGACTGACTCTCCGGAAATCCGACACCATGACGCATACATCAACATCATTCGTTCCTACAGTCCTTCCATATCATCACCACTGTACATATTTAATCCTGTATCGTTCAGTTCTCGGATATCCGGTTTGCCAACCAGTAAACATCACTTGATAGGTTTCATGGCAAACACGTTATCCACCAATATGATTTTTTAGCTTATTCTACATACTTCATGTAGCAGTAGGAGTGTTTAGTATACATGTATATTTCCATTCCACAGAAGAACATTTGATCTATATTATTAAAGACTTAAATTTCGCTTTTCACATAAAAATATGCTTTGAATCTGGTCTGTTTTGCCACAACCCCCGAATGGTGTATAATGCGTTTTGTCATGAAGCCCTTCACTTACTGAAGTGTTTACGCTGACGCGTGAGACACAAAGCAATGTGCTATTGGTCAGTGGATTAGAATGACTCCAGTGGCCGTATGTATAGTTCTTACGTTAGTCAACGCACTGCGGTACCCATGTAAACTCCTAAAACATTAGTAGTGTTCACTGCAGTTAACGCAGTACGTTAATTAACGCATGGATTATGAATACGGCCACAGAGAAGCTTTCCATGGTGGAACTATCCAAAATAACATACAATAGAAACCTCGTTAACTCCGACCCCATGCTTCGACCCCCGTTGTAAAATTCTGATTCTTTGCTGTCTCTTGTCTGTTTTATGCACTGTTCAATGATGGCTATGTATGTCCATATTTTGTAACACCGTTACACTGGAAATTGTGAAATCTTAAATCTGAATCTGAAAATGAGCTGGTTATTCCACCTTCATAATGGCGATGGTATCCAAAACAGTTTCTAGGCATGATATTCTAGTTTTTCCACATGACATTTGTCAAGGAATCTATAAACATAGATTACAGCGAATTTACGACAATGGCAGCTATGCAAGTTGACAACGATCTAATATTATACTTCTGTAGCTATATTATTCTTAATGGTGCTCAAGTGTCCGAAAAAAAAACGTCGAATCGATAGTAATTGAATTCTTCACCGTGAAATGGCAAGCACTCAAACAGGAGTAGGGAAAACGACTGTCTATTGGATTCTGCAAAGAGAAGGGGGATATCGATTCATGGCAGTTCACATTTTTTAAAACCCCACTTCCTTTCGCCTGCCCCCCCTCCCTCCTGCCCACTTTGAGTTCTGTACACATGATAATTTCCAGGGTCCATAAGCGTATCAAGCGAGTGTCTGGATGTAGGTAGAGAAAGCCATCACTGTGGGTGGTATTGATTAGAGTCGTAAGCCCGCCTTTGACAAAATGGACGTACGACTGTAATCAATATCACCCGTGTCATATGAATGCCAGCCACTACCATCCGCAAAATGGACGCACTGCTATTTGCTGCTAAAGAAGTTGATATGGTGACTGAATAATCTGGCAGACTGGGGTAATAATAATATGTGAAGTCATGTGAGTCCTTGCCTAAAGACAAGACATAATACAAGTCGCATTATTATAACCAGTGTGCTCGATTTCGCCGTAATTCAACCCTTTCCCTAACCTCTTTTCTTTGTTAAACAATGACAAATGCTCATTCATTTACGGCGAAATCAAGTTCGTCCATTATAACTTGCTGCTATTATGGATGCGGCTAACTTTCGAAAGGAGTAAAACCGGTTAATTATTTATCTTAAATCTGATGAACACTCAGACCCACCGACCCATAAATCTTCGGCGAGTTCTGGCAGACAGTTTCAGTTCAATGAATTCGATTATGAACATCCGGACATCGATGTAGCACCCGGACGGATTTATATATTCCTCAAGAGTCAGATCAAATAATTTTATGAAGATGAAAGGGAGGGAGGGGAGGAGGAGGGGATAATTGAAATCCTTTCTACTTGCCTAAACATCTATAGAATAATCTATCCTACTTTGTTGCAAACAAAGACATGCCTAAAAAGTCGCTTTTAATGACGTATCCCAGGCACCGCCGATGTCTGTTTTGGATTTGGGTTTATATCCAAACATACTGTTCTTGTTGGCACTGTTGCAAATGAACGAATTTCAAAATGCAAATTTAACTGTGCAATCCAAAAGGGAGACAATATTATGGAATATTGTGAGGCGTTTTCCTACCTCTTTCGCGATCTGTTTTCCAATCAATCGGCAACCTCTCTCCTGTACCTGAATATTCGTTATTGATCATGCTGTAGTTAATTAACTGATAAAGTCTCGCCCTCCCCCACTTTTCTACTCCACGGTGTCCAATGCGATGTGATGATAAAACTAATTATGGGCCCTGCTGACCTCTATCACAGTAACGTTACGTCAAACATAATCTCATTCATTAATATTGGTAACAACCATCATTCTTCGAATGGGTTTCCAATGTCTGGACAGCGAAACGTCAGACAACAAAAGGATGCAACCTTTGAACTGTGACCTAATGAAGAATCTTACCTATCCTCTTGTTTCAACAAATTCAAAACAACAGCTGGTGATTACATGAAGCTTCATAAAGAATAATTAGTTCTAAACCTCCCTAAATGGACAAACTAAGTCCGCAACACAACTTAGCATTGGTGAAAACGATGACATGTCAGATTTCATGGGCGTATGTGGCTTTGTAATGAAATGTATTGGCGTTACGTGAACTCTACCCCTTAGTTTGTTGTTGTACGAGGATACTGATTTTATCACGTTTGGTTTTACACTGTTTGGGAGACGATGCACAAAGGTTTCAGGCACTCATTAATTAAACCTGATAGGATCATTTCGTGAATAAACCCAATGAAATTAATGAGCTCGAGGTTGCTCTGTTATTTAAATATCCTCTCTCTCTCTCTCTCTTTCTCTCTCTCTCTCTCTCTTTCCTCTTTCTCTCTCTCTCTTTCTTCCTTCCTCTTTTCCTCCTTCACTCTCTCCCTATCTCTCTGTTTTTCTCAAACACTCAAACACACACACACACACACACACACACACACACACACACACACACACACACACACACACACACACACACACACA
>JAWQUT010000421.1:55043-67601 GCA_033807755.1 Ellobium chinense | reverse complement strand
CCTTCCCACCCCACCCCAAAGGGATAATCCTTAGAAAGGAATGAACAAAGCTGTAGTGACATAATGTTACACACCATTTACCGAGACATAATACAAGGATCACAATGACACTTTATGAACAGAGCATAGAAATGTTACCTCATGACAGTCTGAAATTTTCATACTGCCTGTTCAGTTTAGAAGTGCTCAAATACTCGGACATAAATAATGCCCCTTGTAAGTAGCCCTAAGGGATAGATAAAGCGAGCTGCTTATTCTGAATTTACGGATATAATTTATTGCATATTACAATTTACTGCTGTTTGATGAAATTTCAGTAGAGGAGATGACAATCTCTTGCGCCAAAAAATAGGGCGGAATTTGTACTATCCGTTCAGCAAACAGTCACCATGGTCTAGTCATGACTAATCCATTACTACGAATTATCACGGATAAAAGATACACTTGAAGATTCCCAACCTTCAGGGGTATTGGAGAACCCGGAATCACCAATACAGTTAATGAAGGAATTGTGGTGCTCTGATCCCAGTCTGGAAACCACTGAGCTACAGGGCTTGGCTATAGCACAGTGCTACCCATGCCCTGTGCAAAACATGTGTAGTTCAGTCTAGGCAGTGACTAGTAGCCTACTCCAAAGGTTATACACACCTAATTGGACAATCACAGGTCATTAGCATGGCTGTTGATACTACAATACAACATAATCTGTCCTTTGGAAAGGCTGAGAGGAAATCAGTCACACGTATTAATACACTCTCTCTGGATATTCCCATTAAACCTATTCCTCTGCGTTACAATACTATCATTCATTTGCTTTTTTTTTCTCATTTTCATAACTGAAATGAACGTAGATTAGATCTAAATAAATATTCGAAGAAGCGTGCCCGAAATGGTATACATAAGCCACGGCCAGCGTCTACACATTTAATCGTAAGCTTTCGCCAGTTTTTCAGAGTCTGTCTTCTTAAGATCGAGTCAAAACTAAATGCTTCGGTTGAAGATGCACGTGATTTCTTTCTAGAGCAGCAGTACAATTTTTAAAGGTAAAGATTATTAACTGTGCCTAGGTGCACTAGACTGCTAACTGCATATTGCGTAATTCCATCAATAATGTGGTATTGCTGAAATAAAGTTCTCTTTCCCCTGCAACCTGGGAGTCAAGACACTTTAGAGTGTAAGGAAGTCAAAGGACCAAAACAATTACAGGACAGAGGTATCGTCCTCTGAAGATCTTCTGATTCCTCGCTCTCTGAATGAGACAGTTTCCCCTCTTGACGGTAAGGGGTAACAGAAATATTGCACCACAACTACGGTATATTATTTTGTGATCTATGACTTCCAAAATTGCTAACGGCAAACAAAAAAAAAAACAAACCACCTAGGAGCAGGCCTCAGAAATCAGAAATGTCAGCGAAATACGTCATTATATCACGTAACTTTGCCTATTCCGTGGGTAATAGCTGTGTTACTTTGCGTGACGAACGAGCTTCCTTGCACTCGGGATACACCCACATGTGCTCAGCTTCACAACCAAGGATCCTGCGAAGAGCACGTTCTTCCGGTAGTGATGTGATCTGTGGCCATCCTATAGAGCTTTTTATCAAAGTCACGCATGCCTAAAGCATGTGACCACCAGCCACTCACTGATTGGATACTCCATTGTTTTCCAACCAATCAACGTCGGTTTTGCTCTGCACACAGCCGCAAGGTCACTGCCTTCCACCAATCAGCGTGCCGCGCTAGCCTACGTTGCCCACCACGACCGTGATCTCTAAACACCCCTATGCTATCCGCTGGTTCTGATTGGACCTCATCTGATTTTGTGAGCGTTCCAAGGCAATTCCGTGAAAATACATTGTATTGAATAAGGCAGATGGCCCCTCTTTCTTGGAGCGATTTTTATGAACTGATTTCAATGTCTAGACGGTACGGCCAAAGCTTTATGGAAATCTGAATCCATTATTCTGCTAGTGTTATCTCAGACAATCAACTCCGCAAACTTGATGCTGATCTTGCACATGCATAAAGAAGATGGAAACTGTTGTTTTGTTTTCTTCAACCAAGATCGGCAGGAGACGACAAGAAAGTCAAAAGAGTGACCACTAGAGCAAAACAGTGCCCTAGCATAACACCTCGCCATTACTCTAGCCATTATTTGATAAAAACAAAACAAAAAAACCCTTCACGGTCCACTGCAGCTGGATGGGGGAGGCGGGGGCGGAGATCGGTCAGCCCTGAACTTTGCTTTCTTTCCACAGCCCCCTCCCTCTCCACCGTCCCACACACACTCACTCACACACACACACACACACACACACACACACACACACACACACACACACACACAAAGAAAGCAAAATCTCGTTCAACGCCTTTCCCAGTATCAAGGCTTAAAGTAGGACACACACAATCACGATTTATTATTCACTTGTCTCCCCTTGATCCATTTAATTCCTTTCATTCGCATACAAAATGAGATATGAATATTATATTAATGCTAAGGCAAGGAGACTTGTTTCGTCATACAGTCATCCTTCTCACAATATACATACAAACAGAACATTGTATATCATACATGGATACACATGCACAATATTATTAACGAAGTCCATTGCAAAGCCATTGTTAGTTGCGGCAGCGCAGCAAAATAGAGAGATTAAGAGGGAATGAAAGAGCACTGGTGCTGAAAGGTCACCGTCACTTACTCATAGGACGCGAGGGTTCTCAAAGTTTGTTATTTTTTTAAGCCCTCCCTCCTTCTTGAAGACATCAGTATGACAACTGTCTATTATCATACATCTTTAAACAGCGTTTATTGTCAGGGTTGTTTAGAAAGGTGTGCCTGTTCGGAAATTCCCGAAATTTAACTTGAACTGTTTTATAATGCACATTTGAAAACATGCGTTTAACATCTAATGCATAATGGTTCTTTCCTGATCAGATATTTAGATATTTTCATTACCGTCACGTGATCAAAGGATTGCCGCTCACGCGTTGGTTTGTTTACATGCTATGCGCGTGCATGTTTGCTCACCATTCATTAAGAGCAGCCCAGCATGAGCAGCGCGTGTAAACAAACCAACGTATGGATGACAGTCCCATGGTAACGTCATGGATCTGAAATACGTAATGGAGATTCACTATGGATCGGCCCTTGTATTGCAGTTATGAATATTTTATGAGATCATCCTATCGTAGGCAGTGGTGTCTTCAAGGGACATTACTGGTAGTATGAATATTATGGATTTTCTCCCCTGTGCTGCAGGTGCAATGGACCATGATGTTGGATTTGATGGGAGTATTGCCACTTGTAGGAATTTTCTCCTTCGGTACGGTAGAATGGTTTCATGAAATGCAAATTTCCCCTTAGATGCTGGAAGAAAGTCGATTTACGTAAACTGTCGACAAAAATGTAAGGTAAAGTGAGAAAATGCTTGGCTTTTGATTCTAACCACACTATAGTAGGATTTCTTCCACTAAAATTGCTTCAACATCGAGAGTAAGGACATGTAGGGGGGAAAAAAATCACTCTCGCTGTAGGGAAAGGCAAATGGCCAGAGTGGCAACACCTGTCTAACGTGAGAGAGACGTAGTGAGGACAGGGAGACACATAAACTCACAAAGTTCATTGATTCTTGTGGGTGGCTGCGGGAATGTGTTATATGTTATATGTATGAGTGTGTGGGTGTGTTACAATATGAACATGCGCAGTGTAATTTAATTTGATATTTATCACTGTAGTTCGAAAACAGCGTAAGTTAGATTTAGGCCATTTCTGTGTAAGAATACAATGGTTTTAAGACTATACCTGTGTACAGAAGAGCTCCTAACCAGTCAGTATGTACGATTTAATATGCACTTTAAAACTTCGATATATAAACCCCTCATAAAAACCCAGTTTATGAATGAAAATGTTCAAATACGAATACATTAAAATAATCAAACTTTCGAAACCTCACCGACTTCTTCCTCAGGGCAAAAATGTAAATGAAATAAAAGTAGGGTAAAGTGATATCATACATTAAACACATAAACCACGCACAAACACAGACACTCCCCTCAACTCTGGTCAATATAATGAATACGAAAACCATACTGTTTTAGAGATCAAGGCCCAAGTTGACATGTTAAAACAAAAATTAAAATACGCTCCGCTAAAATTGAAGTTGCAAAGGTATATGCTGGCTCTGTTTGTTTGTTTGTTTGTTTTTTCCTTTGCCATTGAAACGTTATTCACACATTCTTTTTAAAATGTGACTTAGGCCATTTACAAAACGCAGTAACCTAGAGTTTCCTTCATAAAATTACACAATATATACTGTTCCGTATTGTCGATGATCTGTAATAGTCCTGAGACCCATATCTACAAGAGGACTTTTAGTTGCAAGGACTTCTGCCCTATGCTATGCACTGAGCTAGGCCAAACATAGCCATTATTGTCCAATGGTGGCACCCCATATTTTTTTAATTCCTTGCAATGTCTGTTAACAACCGCTTCTTTGCATTTTTCGTTAGTTCTTTGTGTCTGAATGAAACACAGCCCGGATGGCTATTCGCAAAGTGCAAACTGGTGCATTAATAATCGTTCCAACACAATTCGGAACCGTCTGAATCCCGCTTAATGGCCTTGCACTCTAATCCTTGCCTTATCCTATAGCATTTACAGCCCTAGCTTCAAAATCCAAGACATATCAGTAACACAAATCTTAACCCCAAAGCAAAGAACAGTATAATTATATAATAATCGTATAATGCAGTCAGTTTCTCCCTGGGTCAAAGTGACCGCTGGACTTAGTGACAGTTAATAATAATCTATTCTTTTTTTTTTTCTTCTACAAACCTT
Organism: Ellobium chinense; assembly: GCA_033807755.1. Classification (NCBI taxonomy): domain Eukaryota; kingdom Metazoa; phylum Mollusca; class Gastropoda; order Ellobiida; family Ellobiidae; genus Ellobium; species Ellobium chinense. Next base: position 62,758 of record JAWQUT010000421.1, on the reverse strand, counting down.
GTATTCGTAGTACTTCTGATAAGCATCAGATATAGAAATCATGTCTGAAATACGATGCCAAACAAGACGATACACACATTCACGCATACACAAATATGGCGCCCCGCGCGGCACACACACACACACACACACACACACACACACACACACACACACACACACACACACACACACACTTACGCACACACAAACACACACTCACTCACTCACATACACACACACACACACTTACGCACACACACAAACACACACACACACACACACACACACACACACACACACACACACACAGAAACTGCTATAAATGGAACCCACGCTAACGGACACAAAGGAAGAGGCAGTGACTATGCCACTTATGACGCAAAGCCCCACTGAAACAATAACAACAACGTCATCATCAACAACAACAACAACAACGTGCAACAACAATAACAAAGCGACGACAGCCACCACAGGACTACATCAATATCAATCAGAATAACAAAGCAACCAACCTGTCACGCCCCAGCAATTTTCAAAGAACCACCACAACAGACCTCACGAACCAAGTTTTCCGTGCTTTTAAAATTCCTGCTTCCCTGGTTGAGAAAGGGTCTATTCTATCCACGCTTTCATCCCTATCTTCAGCCGGATATTAGCCTTTCAAAAAAAACAATCCTTCAACTTCCTTTCTCGTAAAACCACACATCACTTCGACTACAAAGGCCTAAACTAAAAATGTTAAACGCGAGCTCTTGAATGCTGCTTTGTGTGCGCGCCGGGTGAGTACCGAGTAAAAGGGGATGCACACACGCACACAACGTGCATGACACTCACAAAGTTCCACGTGGTCTGGACTGTGAGCACCCAGCAATACTCACTTACTCACCCACTCGGGGTCTGTCACTCATTCAGAAACTCAGAAACGACGTCGAAGGCCAAACTGGCAATCAGCCTGCATTTAACAGATCGTACTGTAGAATTAGATTTTCTCCGTGCATAATCTCTGAGTGTGTTTACTCAGCAACGCATAAGAAAAACAAGCCTAACCGTAAGACACAGTAAAAGAAAACATTATTCTTCGTAATTGCCGAAAAAAAAAATCTTTACGGCTCTTTGTCTTCATCGTCCATCTCTCTCTCTCTCTCGTATTCCCCTTCTTTCTCCAGCTTTTCGCCTATCTTACATTATCCGACAGTCAAGTGTGTGTGCGCCTCTTTCTATCAATCCAACTTTCAGCACAAACGTTCGTCAACACGCCCTGCAGTTACTTTAACCCAGGCAGAATTGCCTATCGTTTAAGAAAAATAGAATTTTTAAGCACTCCTTCCAGTTCTTGTTTATTCAGTGTTAGGTCTATATTAAAGCGAGAAAACAACTCAGCAAGTTCAAAAGTAAAGTTTGTCTGATGTTTGAATCACATATTATCAGGGCTTAACTCACTTAAGACATATCTTAAGTACAGATTTCCGATTCATCCTCCACTAAAAGGTTTACCTTAAATCCTAGAATATAGACTATATTTGCAATTCACATCGCAAAGCTAAAACAATACGACAAAAAAAAAAAAAGACGAAATATTACAAATAAACCAGCTTTGAACTCCGCGACAACAGATCTTGTATACAGAGCCATTCGCCTACAGTCGAGCTTAAAAGTAGATAAAAAAGACATTTAAACTAACTTAGAGAGCTACCTGCCGATGAAATTATAAACCAAACCATAACAAAATGAAACAAAAAACAAAACATTTATTATAACGTGACTTTACATTATCTTAAGCAGCTGCTATTCTTTTATTTTTCTTCATCGTTTACCGTCGTTTTTCACGAGATTCACCCTAGTTTCGATATATCTCGTTTTTCTTTTGTTGGAGGGGGGGGGGTGGTTGTGGCCAGTGACCATATGCATAATCTTAACTGTAATTAACGCACTGCGATAATCACAGGCAACAGTCAAAACATTAGTAGTGTTAACCCTCTAGTGCCCAGCGTATCAGATCTGATACATTTCCTGGAACAAAGAAACAAAAGCAAACCAAGATCATCGCCCCACCATAATAGTGTGAAGTGGCATGAGCGGGCATTAGCCTGGATATGAGACTTATAAACCGCAGTTTTATTATTATTATTATCATCATTTTGATGCTTGTTCCAGCAGAGTGGATCCAGAAGTGATCTAAAAACTGGAGCTCGGACTTTTTGTGCCATTGTAAATATAGGGCTGGGCACTAGAGGGTCTGCATTTAACGCAGTGCGGTACTTAGCGTATGGATTATGCCTACAGCTATAGGATCGCGCGTTTCCATGCTCACTCAATCCTCATGTGGCACATAAAACCGAGTTTTACAGTAAGCGTGCATGACGAGTCGGGTGAGCGATTCCGCGTCTCTCTCCCTCTCTCCCTGCGACCTACTCTAAGCAAGGCCAGGCAACACAAAGATGTTTTGAGCCGGGGAAATATCGTGAGTCAAAGATTCCCTCAAATCAATATTATAGCGTCAAGCTGTGGACGGGTGACATCTGCTTGTCATCAACATTCGAATGTTTCTTTATACTCTGTCGTTCACTCTCACTCTCTCTCTCTCTCTCTCTTTCCCTCTCTTTCTCTCTCTCTCTCTCTCACTTCCTCTCTTTCTTTTCTCTCTTTCTCTGTCTCTATGTGTCTTTTTCTGTCTCCGTGTTTCTGTCTCTCTCTCTCATCCTCCCCAAATGATTGTGTGTGTGGATGTGTGTGTGTGGGTGTATGTGTGTGTGTGCTTCTGTGTGGGGATGGAAGGAGGGGAAGGCAAGGGAGAAATATGATGGGGGTGGGGGGTTACGAGTATAATTAATCTGTGTATCGTATGACTGACACTTGTTCAAGTGTATTATCTTTATATGTCTATATGTACATTGTATTCTATTTTCAACTGTGGAGATGTCCTTTGGATACCACAAACAATGACATCATTCGTTGGTCTTATAGAGCACACGTAATGACGTTTTACTTACGCAGCAGTATCTCAACTTTGCGGGTTTTTTTTTACCTTTTAATCCATGCTCCCGCTGCTCAATAACAAAAAAGACAACAACAACAACAACAACAACAACAAAATAGAAATTTTGTAACCTCTGTATATTGTTCTTCTTATCAGAATGCTAAGTTCAAACTACAGCATGTTGGTTGTAAGATACAGAATTTGAAAGCTTTCATATTATCTTTCAAATCTCTTACGTACTGTTATCATAGAGGTGGGCACGCGCATATGGAATTATCATGATCGGCCTACCATCATATTGATCGCTACGAACTGGAATCAAAGATGAACTTCACGTATAGTTCACAACGTTCAAATTGATCGCTGTATTCGTTTGTCTTTATCTACCATGACGATTCGCAAAAGATCTGAACTTTTAAGTTAAAACTTCTACTAATTGCATGATTTATTTATCCTCAGTGCTCATGTCCTGGCCCAGATGGAAGCCCTCACCGCTAAGCTACCAGAATTTTATTTCATATAAACAGACTGCTTATCAGGCAATGCGCGATACACACAGAAGATTTTTCTCTCAGACGAGCTTCATGATAGTAGCCAGATTTCCCTGGCCTCCCTAGCCATATTATCGAAAGACGAAAATAAATACATTTTGGCTCTCAGTCCACTCGCTTATCAGTGGCGCCGACGTTTGAGATAGGCCAGGTGTGGGGCCGCGCCTCTGGCAACCAGCACAACCCTTGATGCTGTTGTCTCTGCCACTGTTGATGTGGAAAGTCGTATTAGTGCTGGTGTTTGGTAGCAAAGCTGTTGCTACAGCTATACTGTTACTACCACGGCTATGCTAGTACTTCTCCTCCTCCTACTTCCATTCCTCTTCTACCATTACTACCACTGCTGCTGCTGCTGTTGCTGTTACTCTATATTACTCCTACTAGCATCACTACTTCTATCTTTTTCTTCTATTACTTCTGTTTTTACTAGTACTACTACTGCTACTTACTGCAACTACTATCACCGAGCCTTCTACATCTGCTATTACTACTACTGCGACTACCACTACTATTACTATTACTACGACTGGTGCTGCAGCTAGTACTACTATCACTTCTATTAGACTACTACTGCAACAAACACTACTACTACTACTACTACTACTACTGCAACAAATTTAATACTACTACTACTACTATTGCTACAATTACTACTGCTATTACTACTGCTACTTCTACTACTACTATTGCTGCTTCTCCTCATCATCCTATTACAACTATTACTAGTACTATTTTTAACCCTATCTTTACTACAACCGCTACCACCCCTCCGACTTTCAGGCTCTGTATAACCACCACTACCTTTTCATCCGCGCTTCTTATTTCCTCCACCACAGCTTCTATTCCTCCTCTTCTTCGTTTTCCTGCTAGGACTACTGCACTCATTGTTACAACAACTACTTCTTCAATTATCACTATCACTTTTCTTGTCATTATTATTGCTGTCGTTTGTTACTACTGTAGATGTTGGTGATAGTGGTAGTGGCAGTATTTGTTCATCTTGTTCTGTGCTACTGATAACACTGATGATAATTACGTTGAGGTACTGACTATGAAGATGGTGAGGCCGAACAGAGCAAAACGCGGTATTTTTCATTTCAGCAATCTGAGCGTTTTTGTTTCATTTCCTACTGCTAGAAAAGAAATCCAGACCCTTACAACAAGAAAACTGTAAAGAAATCATTTCCCCCACCTTCTTCTCACCCACGCTTTACGATCGCAGTAAGAAAGATTTTCTCTGTTACATGTATTTCCTATACAGGATGAAGACCCACTTAATGGCGGTTAACGCGTTTTGATATAAAACTCTTCCAGGTGTCTTTGCCTCAGTTTTCTACACGAGAGGAAATAATTATTTAATTAATCTTCACTCCACATCCAAACGGTCGGATTTACACACGTCTTTGTTTACAAATCAGCCGTTGCATGCTCTTACAAATGCGATACATGTATATATTCTAAGGCCTTTTAAACATCTGAATGTGTATAACTCTATGTTTTCGTTCTCGTTTATTCCCTGTGATTGGACCGGAAGCTGAAGGCGGCCATGTTTTATGTCAGGCTTGTGTCGGGTGGGTGGTCGGGTTTATGTCTTTATTATACACATGTTGGGGTTGATTAGGGGCTGGGGTTCCAACTTAACTGTGAGAATGACGGTTTCTGGGTGTGTGGTTTGGCGCATAGAACAACAACAAAAAAAAATGGTATACATATACTTTATAAGGGGTAGATGTGCCAATTATTTGTGGTTATGTCGTGTAAGTATGTACGTATGTGTATATGCGTGCGTGTGTGTGTGTGTGTGTGTGTAGTGGTGTGTGTGTGTGTGTGTGTGTGTATGTGTGTGTGTATGTGTGTGTGTAGTGTGTGTGTGTGTGTGAGAGAGAGAGAGAGAGAGAGAGAGAAAGAAAAAAAGACAAGAGAGAGAGAGAGAGAGAGAGAGAGAGAGAGAGAGAGAGAGAGAGAGTTGGCTCTGAGTATGAGTAGATGGATGATGAAAGAGATGGATGTCTGTTACAAATGATAAGTTCAGTAATAATACATTTATACTCATTAATAATAATTCTATTATTACAACAACAACAACAACAATAACAATTTGCATTTTTATAACATTCATCTTTTTAACGAACTCTAAGCGCTTTGCAAAAACTTCCGATACAATGAATTCACTCAAACCTGATGCACACAGACAACATATCCTGCTTCAAACTACCAGAACTCGGGCATACATGTTTACATTAAGATTTAAGAAAAGACTGGGCAATACGTCAAAATATTTCTTCTTAAGTAGCTTTCTTAACATATGCAGACTTTCAGCATGTCTAATATTTTTGGACAACTTCACTAGACACACCTTAGCAACAGGTAATCGTTCTATGAATAGCTGCCAGGGCTAAAAAAGAATTAATTTCGCTGAGGGCATAGGGATAGTGTTAGTTAGGTAATAGAAATGTAGGCAATAATAGAAGATATAATATATAATGATGTTTTCATACACAGTCTTGCACAATCATCTCACACTCTGAAAAGATTATGAAAATAGAAGAGAACTTTCGAGCGCAAGAAACGTGTCACTGTCACAGTGCAATATCGCTTGCCCACAGAGTGGTAAAGAAATACACGTCTTGTCTCTTGGTGTAAAAGGTCTCGGATTCAAATCGAGTTAGCTGTCCTCTTTTACACACTTTTCACGATGTATTAATGACACGCTTTACTCGATGGCTTGACATGGATCCAAACCTTGTCTCTATATTGCCCTAACTGTGCTGAAAATGGAAGTTACACCAGGGTTGAGCAAAGCTCACCAAAAACGTCAGTGCAGATTAAGTATAACTCAGTTCCATGAAAACTGAGTAGTTGTCAGGTCAAGTGAGTTCCTCATGGTTTTACAAATCGCCACTCGCAGTCTGGTTTTCGAGGCAGATGTGAAGTGAAATTTAGGTAGAGAATTAGGTAGTTTCAGCTCCATCACGTGACCTAGGAAATCTTGCTCACACGTTGGTTTGTTTACATGCTCTGCTCATGTATGATTACTCGTCACTTATCAAAATATCCTAGCAATCCCTAGATCACGTGGTGTAACTGACCCGTCTGAAAATACCTCATTAAAAGTTCAGATCAAGTACCCAAAATAGCCTGAGTTCAGATCCAGATCAGCTCGTCCAAAATAGCTGCTAGGATCTGATCTACAGAGTAGTTCACGTGAACTGAACTGAAATCCACGAACGGCGTTCTTATTATCTCAGTTCTACCTAGCCCTGGCTAACACCTTACACAGGCAAACAATGCGCTATCTTCTTACTGTTTTCGAGCTTGACACATGCACACATGAAGGATTTCATGATAAAACGCGTTATCCACCAATAGGATTTTTTAGCTTATTCTACATACTTCATGTAGCAATAGGAGTATTTAGTATACATGTATATTTCCATTCCATAGAAGGACATTTTTTTGATCTACATTATTTAAGACTTAAATTTCGCCTTTCACATAAAAATATGCTTTGTATCTGGTCTGTTTTGCCACAACCCCCGAATGGTGTATAATGCCTTTTGCCATGAAGCCCTTCACATAGTTTCTCAACAGAAAAAAATAAACGAGTTTTTACGCCAGCCAAAAACCCATAGTTCTCTCAAACCTGCGGATCTTTTTTCTCCACTGACTGCCATGCCATGCCGTTGAAAGACGATACCACTGCACATGCTAATTTGCAAGACCTTCCTACAACGGCTGCCGTGTGTCAGCNCCTCCCTCCCCCTCCTCCTCCCCGCCCACTGTTAACAATGCTCACAATGGACAAAGGGAAAAACTGTGTCGTCGAAGTTTGTCTCCTCTGTGCTTAACTGAAACAATTAGCCCAGCCGCTAAGCACCGCTGAAAGTAAAGTAGTTTAGTTTTCAACTTCCTTACGGTAACTGGGCGAATCCGATACGACAATGAGGAATCGGTTATGGCTCATTCAAAGGGTTCCGAATAATAATAATAATAATAATGCGGTTTATAAGTCTCGTACACAGGCTAATGCCCGCTCACGTGACTTCACGTTGTTATTACCCCAGCAGGCCTGATCACTTTAAAACTTTCTCAACTTCCTGGGGAGCATGCCGTGCTGCTGCCTTTTCCAGGCGCTGATCCGAAATTCCCTCGGATATGAATTTGATGTAGGGCTTCGATCTATTGGGTAACGGGGGAGGAGGTTT
>JAWQUT010000421.1:38912-52384 GCA_033807755.1 Ellobium chinense | reverse complement strand
ACTACTACTACTACTACTACTACTACTACTACTACTACTACTACTACTACTACTGCTACTACTACTGCTACTGCTACTACTACTACTACTTCACACACACACACTACTGCACATTCAAAGAGTGAAGAACACTAAACAGAAAGGCATTTATCGTATATTAGACTGTGGTATTGAACTCATAATACAACATTTCCACTTTACGGTGGTGTCGTTGCAGGCTATTCTAAAAACAATTCACCGCCATCACAGTGCATAATTTGATTGCATAGTACTTTGTACATTTTCTAACCAATGGGTACTAACGGGCGGATAGTCGTAAGAAACTGTAAATCCAACAACAAATCCATCCATCCATCCATCCATCCGTTCGGCTGTCTGTTCGTCCATCCTTCTTTCGTTTATCCGTCCATCCATCCATCCATCCATCCATCCATCCATCCATCCATCCATCCATGCAACCAACCAACAAATCTTAACGGGCTTAAATAAACTCAAATCAGGTGGTAAACGCAAAAAACAACGGATAAAGCAGTGTAAGAGAGAGAACAAAGAAAGAGAGAGAGAGACAGCCAGAAGACAAAAATGGACAGACAGTAAGAGAGAGAAGGGAGAGAGAGAGAGGGGACACTACCAGTATGATTGTCCGCCTGCCAACTGACTTGTTCATAATGACGTCACAATGTAAATTGCCAGAGAACATCAATGACATGACGTAAATAAATGCTATAGCCCCGAAAGGTCAGTGGCTCGCTCACACACACACACACACACACACACACACACACACACACNCCACACACACACACACACACACACACACACACACACACACACACACACACACACACATACACATTCAGAATTCCTTGAATTCCTGCTAGATACTATGTCACACCTCAGGGGCTCGTATTTCCGTTTTCGCTTGACAGCACCAGGGGAGAGTAACCTAGATCTACTTTCTGTGCTTCATTATACTACACTGCTTTTTTTATGACAACAGGGGGCCATTCCATGGAAAGACAATTTTCCCAGACAATTTATGTTAATAATATGTGGAGTTGTTGTTGTTGTTGTTGTTGTTGTTGTTGTTGTTGTTGTTGTCTTTTGGTCTCCAAGAAGCAGAGCTAATCTCGTAAAGCATAATTTTGAAGTGATTCTCAAACTTTATTTTTCAAATGTGTAGGTGTTTCTTGAATGATTGTAACGATTTACGTCGACTCGCCCAGTTGAACGAGCTCCTCCCATAAAGGGATAGTATGCAATACACTGAAATAAGTTGAATTGTAAATGTTTTTTCATTCCTTCATTCATTGTGAAAAGCGTCTAGAAATAGAGACAAGGAATGCAATTTACGTGACACTGAACTTTTACCTCTGAAGAGTTGGAATTATCTCTCCTAAGAAGCTGCTGCTGTCAGATATTTCAATATTCTAAAGAGTAAGAATGGGGGAAAAAGGAGCGTAGGTTAATGATTTCACAGAGATGGTACATTTTACAGAGGTGCTAGAAAACTTTAATTTTCTGACGTAATTTACGTAATAGCTGTAATCAAGTATTCTGTCGCACTTTCCTTTCCCTTAAATATATGTAAACAGGCGTCAGCTTAAAATAGTATATGATTAACGGACAACAATTCATATTTCGGTTTATGTATTCATAATATAAAGACANCTTGAATGATTGTAACGATTTACGTCGACTCGCCCAGTTGAACGAGCTCCTCCCATAAAGGGATAGTATGCAATACACTGAAATAAGTTGAATTGTAAATGTTTTTTCATTCCTTCATTCATTGTGAAAAGCGTCTAGAAATAGAGACAAGGAATGCAATTTACGTGACACTGAACTTTTACCTCTGAAGAGTTGGAATTATCTCTCCTAAGAAGCTGCTTCTGTTAGATAAGTCAATACTCTAAAGAGAAAGACTGGGGGAAAAAAGAAGCGTAGGTTGATGATTTTACAGAGATGGTACATTTTATAGAGGTACTAGAAAACCTGAATTTTCTGACGTAACTGACGTTACATTATTTTGTAATCAGATATTCTGTGATCCTCTCCTTTCCCTTTCCCTATTGTTCCGTATTTCCCTAAATAATTTATGAGGTTTTGAGAAATTTAGCCCTTTCAACCTGCTGCTCAAAGGAATACAATCAGGCAGATGTTGTTTAGCTTGTAAAATTGGGATACAGACCACACTGCCACCCCCCAAATTGATGCATATCCCTTAACTCACATCAACATACTCGCATCAGTCATCGAGTATTACTGTTGTAGGTGTTGTGGATGCTGTTGCTGCTGCTGTTGCTGTTGCTGCTGCTGCTGCTGGATGTACAATGTTATTTACCCAATGACTGTAGTGTTTACATGAACTCTCCTTTCTGTCTCAAACATAAGCTTTTTTTATCTTTCTGACACCACATTAACTAGTCTAGTGCGCGCAAAGATGTAAGAGTTTGGTAAATAATGATAAATGTCCCTGATAAATATGTATGTAGTCCACCCCCTCCTGGGAGTAATTTATACGATTACAAAGCGTAAAAAGAGATCTGAGGGACTCAATTTTTTTTTCTTTGATGAATGGCGACACTCGTCAGTTTGTCGGTCTGTCGATGTTTTTTCAGATTCTGTCAACTTGTTCCTCTGTCTTCCATTCTGACTGTCTTTCTATCTCTTGACATCCCTTCTTCTCTCACATTCGTCTAAACTCTTTTAAACCTACTCTGTCCCTCCTTCTCTTCTTTTAAATTTTATGTCATTCTGTAATTCCCGTTCTCTTTCTTCATTTCATATTTTATGTCCCTCTTTTTCTTTTCACACAGGGGCTCCTTTCAATTGGACTTAGGAACTTTGTAAAGAAACATACGTATAAAATTATATACTTATTGATCTATATACAGTATTTCAAGTCCACCCGTATTCTTGCATCAAAACTCGAACTTGTGAACGAGCAAGGGCCGACAACGTCACGGTGTAAATAGGTCTGCAACAACCTGATCATACCCTTCTCCTAGAGACGTAATGCTGAAACGAATATCATCTCACACAACGACGACAACAACAAAAATACCAACCACCACCACCACCACAACAACAACAACAGCAGCAGTAGCAACAGCAGCATTAACAGCAACAACAAGAAAACTGGAAAAAAAAAAACAACGTTATCATTGTCATGTTGGAAAGTGGATAAGCCTTCCCCCTGTGCCGGGCTCTCATTGGTAATACAGGTGGCGTCCCAGTGTTGTTTATTTTTATATCTCTTATGGGGGCCGCATCAGCATCAGTGCACCATTTAAGACCATGCACGGTGCGAAAGTGTCTATGTTCACGATCTAGTCAGACAGTATTATCCGGAAGTGTGCCTTTGAGGAAAATTACTGCCTTCTGATAGATCTGAATGGATATCATTGATAAAGGGTATAATATATTAACATTTATTACCTGTAGCTTCTCCTTTCCAGCCAACAAATATAATATGATGGTCTCCTCTGCGTCTCTCTTCACAGACTACCTCACTTGTTAGAGAACAAACATTCGAAATTTCAAACCCGACTTGCGGGGCTCATAGAAGTGGCTGTATATAAGAGGGTATGCATTTTTTAAATTAATGTTTACGCTCACTTGAGACAAACTTCATTAATTTACTGCAAAGTTGTCTGTGTCGGAGTACTGGAGTTGTCTGGTGACCGACATACGACACAACTCCTTTATTTGCACGGAGCCATAAATTTAGTCCTGCCTCACACAAAAACACTGCACCAAACCTTGACCTCATTTTTCGCCTCGCAGCCTACTTTAATTATGCGCACTTTAATGTGCTCGCTTGTCTGTTCTGCGTGTGGTCCCTCTTGTTTGTCGCGTGGGGCATTTCTGTTTAATTAATTCTTTCGTGCTTTGGGACAAAAAAAAAAACCGAAACATTTCTTCAAGGATGTATGTATTCAAGGCGCATGCATTTGATTATGGAGATCAACAATTAAAACATTCACCAGATTTAGCCTTTATTGTACAAACGAAAGCAAAGCCAAATAGTAGAGAAAAAAGCATAACATGTAGGTTGTGAAAGATCTGCCATGTTGTTTGGGGTTTTTTGGGTGGAGAAGTGTTTGGAAAACTGTACCCTCTGTGTTAGATATGTGGCTACTCTACAGCAACTGGACATTCTATAAAAAGTGGCGGCAGTTGTACCTATGATAAGTGACCATTCAAGATGGGAAATGCCGACTACGTTACGGTGTAAATAGGTCTGCAACATCCTGGTCATACCCTTCTCCTAGAGACGTAATACTGAAACGAATATCACCACAACAGCAATACCAACCACCACCACCACCACCACAACAACAACGTGACGTAAAAATTCCATTCCGCTTATCCACTTTCCAACATGACAATGATAACGTTTTTTTCTATCGTTTCAGTTTTCTTGTTGCTGCTGCTCTCCAGTTCTCCCAAAGCTGAAGACGTCAAGGGTTAGGGTCAGTGGTGGCTTTAGTTTAGGCCTCATAATCTCTCACTGGACCCAAGGAAATCCCATTGGTCCTCAGAACCTGTAGCCAGCGTGACATCTTTTTTTTTTTTGCATCATAGATAGGATCCGCACTATGCTAATCCTAGACTAACCAAGGTAAGTATGCATTAGATATGTCAATGGTTGATTCAAAGTAAAAAAGAAAACGGATTCTCCTTGTGACGTAGTATGTGTAGAAGGCGGGCGGTACAGACATGGCATGAGGGGGCGGCACATTGACGCATACAGTAGAGATATAATATACTGAAATAAAATAATTAAATTTACCACCTGTCTCCTTTGTGTAACGCCAAAGTTATGCCGAGAGTTAGCGCACGCCTCTTCATATATAGTAGAGCAGAGAGAAAGAGGATACTACGGAATACGAGGGCTTATCCATATCCATTTCATCTAACTGCGCAGGAAGTATTGTATTCTATTTTCTTGAACATGAGAGGTCACTTTTAAATTATAAGTCTGCACATTATGGTTTCTTCATGCAATCACCACACCTGAGTAGTACTTCTCCCATTCAAATAGAGTGATTTAGACTGGTCATGAAACCGGTCCTCTAATAAATTCCTAACGTCATCATCCGACTTAAAAACAAAGCGGGTGGCATTTGAAATGTTTCGTTTGACACTTTCCGTAATGACGTATAAGATCCTCTAATTTCTATCACGTCATGTGGTACTGGATCGTATACACAAAAAAAGGGCCGACATCACGATATGGGTCAGTAATATCTTTAATATACCATTTTTTTATGGACTTACAGCTGAAACGAGTATAACTGTCATCAGCATGAAAAGTCCGAAGGTCGGTTTTACTCAACAGGCAGAATGTCGTAAAATTCCATGGTGATTTTCTCTTGCTGAGTACTGTGTGGGCTGCTGCATTGTCATCTAAACATAGAAAATTAGCATTGATTGTTGTAGCTGCTTCCTAATGTTGATTTCAAACTTCGCATAAATTGGTATGGATTGTTTCCTCTGCGTACGATTTGGACATTAATGACCATAAAAACTGTTGCATCTTTCCTTCATGGTCAGGTGTGGTTCAATAGATGTGGATAAGCCCTCGTATGTGTCAACCTACAATAAAGGAAGATCTATGGATACGAACATAGCCTACTAAGCCGGGATGTCTCCTGTCTTCATCATGTAGTTATTCTTGTTTTGTTGCTAACTTCTGCTGTGGGGGTTGTGGACGTTGTGATGTGGTTGTGATGGGTGGTTGTGGTGGTGGTGGTGGTTGTAGTTGTGATTGTTGTGGTGGTTGTGGTGGTGGTTATGGTGGTTGTGATGGTTGTGGTAGTTATGATGGCTGTGGTGTTTGTGGTAGTTATTGTGGTTGTGATGGTTGTGGTGGTTGTGAAGGTGGAAAGTCTAGTAGCCTAGCAGCTGCAGATGTTTCACTGGCAATGGCGCTATTTTGTAACCACTCTTGTATGCAACAAATAAAAACTGGGACTTTTATTGACCCCATATATCGGAATTGGTTTACANTAAATTGGTATGGATTGTTTCCTCTGCGTACGATTTGGACATTAATGACCATAAAAACTGTTGCATCTTTCCTTCATGGTCAGGTGTGGTTCAATAGATGTGGATAAGCCCTCGTATGTGTCAACCTACACTACAAAGGAAGATCTATGGACACGAACATAGCCTACTAAACTGGGATGTCTCCTGTCTCGATCATGTAGTTATTCTTGTTTTGTTGCTAACACCTGCTGTGGGGATTGTGGACATTGTGATGGTTGTGGTGGTGGTGGTGGTTGTGTTGGTTGTGGTGTTTGTGGTGGGAATGGTGGTTGTGGTGGTTGTGGTGGTGGTAGTGGTGGTTGTGATGGTTATTGTGGTGGTTGTGGTGGTGGTTGTGATGGTTGTGGTTATGGTGATGGTGGTTGTGATGGTTGTGGTGGTTGTGATGGTTGTGGTGGTGGTGGTGGTGGTTGTGGTGGTTATGGTGGTTGTGATGGTTGTGGTGTTTGTGGTGGGAGTGATGGTTGTGATGGTTGGTTGTGATGGTTGTAGTGGTTGTGGTGGTTGTGATTATTGTGGTGGTGGTGATGATTGTGATGGTTGTGATGGTTGTGATGGTGAAAAGTCTAGTAGCCCAGCAGCTGCAGATGTTTCACTGGCAATGGCGTTATTTTGTAACTACTCTTGTATGCAACAAATAAAAACTGGGACTTTTATTGACCCCAAATATCGGAATTGGTTTACAATGCCATACAATGTTATAGATCTGATTAATAATACAAACTCACATAACAGTGCACAGCATACATGTAAATTTATACATACTAGTACAAAGTATGAAACATATAATAAAGTCTTTGCTGGTCTCCCGTGAAGCAGCACCCTCCTCCCCCGTCCCCTAAGTTCCAAAGCCGGTACTTACTTACACAATAAGAGTCGAGTTGGGGAAAAGGAGAGAAGTGTCTCTCCCAAGGACACCACAATGTAAACCGCCCGACCTACGAGTCAAACATACACACTTCAAACTTGACATTCTTCAGCTTCTGAGTACGCCTCACAAACCAACGGCTACAAATGTTCACACGTCCTCAAGACATGGGCCGAACAAAAATGTCTTGAGTCTTGAATCACCTTTTTTTTTTAAAAAAAAAAGCCAGGTTTTAAATGTCCTTTTCAGCATAGTTATAGCTATATGGAAGACGAGGTTCGGATCCTGGTCAGGCCGTGGACAAGTGGGGGCTTTCGAAAGACTGCGAGCAACACTCGAGAAAAGATGCACCACAAGCAAGATTCGAACCTCAGACCTTTCACACCAAAGTGCTCTACCTTCTCGGCCACCCTGTAGTGATGTATAAAGATGATGATGATGGTGGAGGAGGTGCTGGTGGAGGGGGTGGAGGTGGAGGTGGTGGCAATGATGACCTCATCATCTGGTACACTTGACTTCCGCTATATAATGCACAAACATGCGAGCACAGGACGAGTTGTGATTAAGCGGAGTGTTTTGTTAAACGGAACTGCTACTGACATGGCCCAATCTGTCGTTCTACGGTAGAAAGACCTTATGCGCCGGATTCAAAATTCGAATTTTATCAACTGAGAGATTGCGCATTAACGATGGAAACTCTCACCATCATAAGAATTGCTTAAACTCCGCTTGTTGAACGCTACTAAAAGTGCATTCAGCATCGATACACCACTGTAATTCTCACAATGGTAAGAAATCCCATCGTTAATGCGCAAGCTCTTAATTAATTAATCAATAGTGCGCACGATTGACCATCTTGGAAACCATCAAAACTATGAGAATACCGAGATGGGAAGACTAAAAAAAAACTAAAACATTAAGCTCTAGACAACGATGCTAAAAGGCAAAAAGGTGAATTCGACTTGGTTTCGGTGTTTACACGTTTTCACGGCAACATCATTATTGACTCAAGCTTGCGAGCTATTAGATCTAACTCTTTCTTTATTTTTCAGGAAGCTGTTAACTCTAACGCGGACCTAACGTTTACGTGCAGGAAATCCTGCCAACTATCACACCTCAGCCTTGCATGAGCTGCATAAATTATGCATGACGTTGACACAGCGACAGCTTCGCACATCTTCTTGAATAATTAATGCGGTAACACGAAGCAAAACACAATGCGCTGTGCGGTACATGGCCGTGGAGAGCATGGAAGTCTCTTTGTCTTCAATGGCGTACCACCATGATATGCTTTCAACAGAAGCCGCAACAGATGGTCGAGTGCTAGAGCGCTTGACACTTGGTGTGAAAGGTTGCGGGTTCGAATCCAGATAGCCATAGGGTTCTGTTTCGCTGTGTTTAAAAGGCACTCACTGAGCAGAAGCTTCACAGAGGTCCAAACTTTGCCCCTGACACATAGTCATAACTATAAGATACGTTTACGGGGTTGGGCAAGTTCACAAATAAGGTCAGTTCAGTTCAAGTTCAGTTCACTGAGGGGAAAAAAAGCCTTCAGATGAAGCTTAGCTCAGTTCCATGGCAACTGAGTAGTTCTCAGGTGAGATCAGTTCCTCTTAGTTTTTGCAATTGGCATTCGGTTTCGATTTTCGATGTAGATGTGAATCGACCTGACATTTAGGTGGAAAATTAAAGTTCAGATCAAGCACCTAAAATAGCTACAGTTCAGATCCAGATCAGTTTGTCCAAGATGGCTATTAAGCTCAGATCAAGTTCAGGTGAACTGAATTTTAGTTCATGAACTGCGTTCATATGATCGCAGTTCAGCTCAAAATTGCTCAAGTGTATCCTTGGGTTTTGCCCGCTGCGTTTTGACGCAATTTTTTTTTCTCATTATCTAGTGGTGAATTAAGGCAGGTGCACAATTTGCATGTGCCCAAAGTCACGAGATGGAGGTGAGAAATGAAATTAATGGAAAGAGATATGCAGCTCATAATATAGTGAGGAAAATAGTAATATGCACGATACGCAGCCATTGTGATGAGTTTGGGCCATGTTTATTACTCAGTTCAAACGACGTCTCCTTTTTCTTATCCACTGACTGTCTTAGTCTCAACTTTATTAAATTTGTCTTGCTGGGCTTTACTTTTGTTTCTTGTTGTTTTCCAAAATATGCTTACGTAAAAAAATGGTTGTGCGCTACGCGGTTTTAGAGTGTCACTTTGGTGTCAGCGCCTAAGCTCGCGCAGAATGAGCAAACCCAGTGCGAACCCTGACAGGCCTGTAACCTATAACAGCATCTCTCCGCCAGCAAAGTATACTAACTAACATCAACATCGACCTGCTGCTGGAACATGCTGATTTTACCACATTGTGCAGAAAACTGAATTGAAGAGTGTTGTGAAGTTTCAGTGCTGTGCTTGCATGCCAAAAAAGCATCAGGAGGCTACACTACTATGATTCATATTTAAACACGGTGTGCAGTCAGCTATTCAGTTCGAAAAAAAAAAATCTTTACTGCCAATAGGCTGATGTCATTCTACCCATTATGCCTTCATTCTAACTTGGTCTCAAAGCGAAAAGAAAAAGAAAAAAAGAGTAGGCCATCGTGTTCTGAAGGACTTTTCAATGTCGTTCATAGTTGGAGGAAGACGCGTACTAAGAAGAGGAGGATACAGTAATGGCCAATTTCCGACATAACAGAGCACTTAGTCTTTCACAGTGATTGCCTTTACATTCTGCGACAAGACCGATTTGATGGTTATGCCTCTATTTTGTATCAACATCGCATTTTTGAAGTAACTGTTCGGGTCTTTCTCTTCACATTAGCAATGTCAACATGTCATCCGAAGCTGCGTAGTGCTTATATATGCAATATGTATGTAGGCCTGCTTAACACGGTACGCCAAACCGCCTTAGAAACACAGGGTAAACAAAAAAGAGAACGTTACATTTTCACAAGGTAAGTCTCCGCACCGCATCGCAGAGGCAAGAATTATGATGCGCACCTTTAACATGCAAAAGTGTCAGCGCGTCAAGTGTTTGAGAAGGGCGTGGTGCTCACCGGTGCATCTTCCGTCTTCAGAAGCCCTTTACGTCATTCCCCTTCATGATGTTACAATGTTGCAGCTGACTTTGTCTTGTATCTTAGATACATTACTGCTGCAGCAAACAGACCTTCTATAGCAAAACGACCCCATTCGCGTCTAGCCTATGCCAAGTGCCCGACCTGGATTAACACCAATAGATACTGGTTGTATTGTAGGCCAAAACCCATGCTGAATACAGGCTGTATGTAAACACGGGGTTATTCAAAGGTATGCCCTATTGAGATCGTTTTCAACAAGCTCGTCGACAAGTCTGGAAAGGCGAGGAGATTAAAACGCTGATAAAGTTCCGATATAGAGATACAAGGTAGAAAGCCAAAGAGAGAGGGAGAGGGAAAGAAAAGGAAATAGCGAGAGGAAGACTCTTGTTTAGAGACGCTAAAAATAAGTTCATTAACCCTTTGATCCCGAAGGACCGATATATTATGTTTGTCCTCAAAACTACTTACATCCCGAAACACCGAAATATCGGGCTGACACATTCTGTGTCAGTTCCTAGTCCGTACATAGCTTTGTGTATAGGGGAAAAAAAATCATAATGAGGTGTACAATTTGTGGAACGGTCAAAATAATGGCTTTACCCACGCGCCAGTCAGAGGAGGAAGGGTGCACATCTACTAGACGTTTGTCAGAAATGAACGTATTTTGCCAAAACCGGAACACATAGCTTGGCAACGTGACAGCAACCATCTACAGTTTCAAATTTGTTAGTGGGAGGTGTTTTAAACAGCCATGGAAGATGTGACAAGAATCAAAAGCGGTATGTATGCTAACAAATGAGATAAAAATAAAAGTAGAGCAAACACTACCCGCAAGTCAGCGCACTCTTTTCTAGCTCTTCCGCATCACTCGCAACCATCCTGTATTGCTGAGAGAGTGGTATCCTCATTGCTTAGAATCTCCGAGGGACAGCTCACAGAATAAAAGAGCTTCTCTTTTCGCTCACCCATGGCATTCAAATGCAGCCCTGTCGTTGTGAATCTCTTCGGTTATGTTTATATATCAACGCACCATATTGCGTGATTAAAAACCCAGAAGGTAAAATTCTCCGGAAAGATGTTATCTCAATCATACATTGAACTAAACTGTGACGATAGTATTAGATTTAAATCAATATTCTTCCTTCCTAACTATTTACTCGGTGGAGTGGCGTGTTTAGGCATGGGCACCATAGGTGTGTACCCGGGGCCTCCACACTTGTAGGGAGCCCCGTGCAGGAGGACGAGAAAAAAAATGTTTACTGTGAGTGAGTGAGTGAGTGAGTGAGTGAGTGAGTGAGTGAGTGAGTGATGAGTGAGTGAGTGAGTGAGTGAGTGAGTGAGTGAGTGAGTGAGTGAGTGAGAAAAAGAGAAAGAGAAGAGAGAGAGAAGGGAAAAAGCTGTAAGGTGCCGGGCGGATCTTTTTAAATCTATTGCTATGGATGTGTCTGCCCCAAGCACGGACGTCTTATGGTATGAAAGGAGCTACGCATCTCTCACGTGGCCAGGACCCACCAGACCCTTTATCCGCCCCTGTCTTTATTCCCTTGATAAAATGGCTGGCAGTGTGACGTGATCAGTTTGCTTTCTTCCCACAATTCATGTGACAAAATGGCGAGCACCCGAATTCGATCATTAAAGTGTAATTCTGTTTTCATTCAACACAGAAAATTAGGACGAAGGTGGGTGGACGTGAAGAAGGAGGTTATAATAATACGGTCCTGTTTTCAAGAGTGGGTCCCCCCCCCCTTCTCCGCTGGCCCCCGACACTCCTGACCTTGAACTCCTGTGATAGCATAGGGTCACATAGCTAGGTTACCATTATTGACATGAACAGACAGTGTCGCTTTGATATGACGTGCAAAAGAAAACCGTGTACTTACATGCGCGCGCGCGCACACACACACACACACACACACACACACACACACACACACACACACCCACCCACCCACCACACAAGCCTTTGCCTTTTCGTAATAAAAAAAAAATCGAGGCTGTTGTGCAAACTGTTTTTTAAGTCCTGGGAGCCGGACTAAGAAAGAGAAAGAGACGTCAAGTCTAGATGTACAATGAATAAATTTAAACGGGCTATGACAGATATGGACCGAAATCCGCGTGTAAACATTACAGTTTTATATGTCTCTATGTACACACATATGGAATTAGCATGATAAAATTGAATGCACGCTTTGACACGGGGTCACGGCATGGTAACACGGATGGATGGTAATGAGAAAAGAAGTAGATCTAGATCCGGTGGGGGGGGGGNTAAAGCGCGCAAATCTCCTATCCTGCATCGTCAAAGTTTACATCACATGAGAAAAACTGAAAACTTCGCTTAACAATGTACAAGTCCTCCCTCAAAATCATGGCAAGTAAAAGCATAGGTTTGGGGGGGAGGGGTGTCTCTCTCTAATTGATGTGACCTGGAGAAAACACTGGGAGGAATATTTCTTTGTGGAGCAGTAGGACCGAATAGTTAGGCTATCGTGTTTGGGGTCTGGATCCACAGGTAGCGGGTTTGATTCCGTTGTGATTTTGCTGTCGATGTGCTGGGAAGGACAGACGGACGGATGGATGGACAGATGGGTGGATGGAAGAAAGGATGGACGAACAAATGGATGGATGGATGAATGGATGGCGGACGGATGAATGGACAGACGGATAAACGGTGGAAGGATGGACGGACGGACGGACGGATGGATAGATGGATGGATGGATGAAAGGATGGGCGAATGGATGGATGGATGGATGGACAGACGATTGAATAGTGGATGGATGGACGGGCTGGTGGAGGGACGGGCGGATGGACAAGTGGATGGATGAATGGATGGATAGATGGATGGACGGACGGACGAATGGGAATGGATGGATGGATGGATGGATGGATGGATGGATGGATGGATGGATGGATGGATTAATTGATGGATGGATAGATGGATGGATGGACGGATGATAGATGAATGGACACATCTACGAACCCTGCAGACAAAGTGCAAAATGTGACTCTTTGCCCGTCAAATCCGCATGTTAAACCCAAAGGCAACAGGCAAAGTTCACATTCCGACCAGGTAAAAAGCGGACACAGTTAACAACACACACTAGTCACATAATGATCGTCTCCCTTGTCAAACAGGGCTTGACACAAGACAAACGGGGCGACCTGGGCAAAACACGAAACCAAAGCAAACTGCACTCAGTAGACTAGTGGCCAACTGTGCTATACTACAAAGTCCTTAAGATTACATGAGGCCTGGAGCCTGGGACCATGATTTCCCACTGAAATGGGAAGATCTTAGAGAGGGGGAGGGAAGAGAGAGAGGGAGGGTATACTAGTGTAGATGGAGACTGGTACAGAGAACAAGCGTGCCAATGTAGACTCTATGGTTGTGATGGGCACTGTTCTATGGTGTCTTAACTAATATGGGAGAAAATGGGAAGAGGTTGGGGTATGGGGGGAGG
>JAWQUT010000420.1:632895-663449 GCA_033807755.1 Ellobium chinense | reverse complement strand
TACTACTGTCATGGCTGCAGTGCCGTTTAACAGCCAGCCCACCTCCCAGCCCACCCCCCAGCCCACCTCATCTCTGCTCCTCCTTCGCCACAACAAACATCATTTTCCTTCAAGCTGTCTTCTCTCAACGGGTCCTTTGAACCTATGACTTTTCTTCTTGAACAATGGACAAGCCGAGATAAAAAAAAGGAAATATCGTTTCATCCATAATCGCATCAGATGTGAATTTCACGACTAGTTCGTAACGTGTAACATGATCGTAACACTAGAAAATCCCACTTCGTCACACTCATTCCACATTTGCCCAAGTCATTTTAATATTTAAAAAAATCGCATCAGATGTGAATTTCACGACTAGTTCGTAACGTGTAACATGACCGTAACACTAAAAAATCCCACCTCGTCACACTCATTCCACATTTGGCCAAGTCATTTTACTTTGATCTTCCATTTATCATCTTTTTCCTGTTAAAACAACTGTAAAGTTTTGACTCATTACTATTTCCCAATTTTACAAGCTAACAAATAACATGCGCCTCATTATTTTGCTTTGACCAACAGGCTGAGATCGCTAATTTCCTCAGTAACTAACTTAGGCAAATGTGGAACAAGCGTGACAATTTGAGCGAATGCCCACCTCTGCCATAACGGTCAGTAAGAGATCCGACCCTGAAAATAAAAGCTCTCTAATAGCCGCTTGGCTTACAATACACCTTGATCCACATTAGACAGTTTCAGCCGTGACATTACTAATGGTTCTGTTGTCAAGGCTGCGACAGGACAGCATCCATTATGGCCTCGCAAGTGCCATGTTTTTATCACTCTCGCCGAACAAAGATCTTTCATGAAATATTACCGAGAGCTGCTTAACGGCACATCGAAATCCAAAATAACGATAATGGCACAAAAGAGAGAGATCAAGACTAATTCATCATGAAAAGATAATGCTAAACCGCTTAGTTTGTGATCCAAGAGCACAAGTGTTCTAACTATGCATTCGGGGATAATTTTGCCGAGCAAATGCGCAGAGACGAAAAATGAATTTGTTCTGTCCTAAAAGAAAGGAAGATTTGAATCACTCTTGAGTCATCATCAATGCCCTGGGGTGGCAAATTTATAACTAGCGCTCTCTAACATAGCTAACATTGAAGTATCAGTTCAGGGTCGGCGAACTGATACTTCAATATCGGGTTTGCCGCTTTTCGCTTTATCATATTGTTGCTGTTATTGTTGTTACATTTGTTCAAGGCTGTTATTGACTGGTGTTGTTGCTATTGGTGTTGTCGTTGTTGTTGTTTCGTTGGTGTCGTTGCAACTGCTGCTCCTACCGCCGCCGCTGCTGTTGTTGTTGTCGTTGTTGTTGTTGTTATGTCGGAAGAGGATGTGGCAAGAAAGAAGGGTGGTATGTTTGCTAATAAATGAGGCAAAGACACACGTATAGCAAAAACCACTCGCAGTCAGCGCATTCTTTTCTAGCCCTTCCGCATCAGTCGCAGCCATTTTAATTTGCTTGCTAAGAGACTCAGACTTCCGTTGCCTTCAGAATCTCCGAGGGACTGCCCACAGATTTAAAGGACCGCCCCTTTCGCTAATTTGCATTCCTTGCCGTAAATCCCCCGGGCGAGAATTAAACATATGCAGCCCTGCTCTTTCATTTCCGCACATTCCTGAGTGACCTGGGGACAGAGACCCACATGAGCTTTCTTAGCCCAGAGAAAAAGAAAAAAAAACCCAAAAAACTATCATCCAAGGAAGATACCAGGGTAATTGACGCTTGACCTCAGTGACTCGTTACCAAACTTGGTCGAGTCTTGCCGCTTCCCACTCCCACTCCCACTCAATAAGGACACATGGACCAATCCATTTTATACTAACGAGATCCGCTTAACGAGCTTAAACTACAGGGTGTGGTTCAAGATGGATTCTCGTTTGCCAGAGAAAGGAGGTCGTTAGAAAGGGTCTTGCTAAAAGTGAGAAACAAAAAAATTAATAGAGATAGGGAGGGAGGAAAGAGAGGGAAGGAGGGAGGGAAAGGGAAAGGAAGGAAGGAAGGAAGGAAGGACTCCAAACTTCAATACTGCTGCTGAAGGACCCCGCAACAGTACAGTTCATACCGTCAAATTGATTGGATAACACCTCCGCTAGAAGGTCAGTGCGAACAAAAAAAAAAAGTCTCGAAAAGACAGATAGTCCTGGCGGCGGAATACTGGATTTCAAACCCCCAAAATTTGCATCAAGAACTGCATAGTTTTCATGTTAATAAGTGGTAACATCTGCGAATACAACTTCGCAACTTAGCAATATTTATCATCACGTCGTTTACGACTGTACTGCAGTAAAACTGTAGAAATTGTACTGAATTTGCAAAAATGTCTAAATCTGCTTAAATATGCAGACTTGTAGCAACGCCTCAAAAATGCGAAAATCTCCGGTAATTTGCGGCTGCAAATTTTCGGGGAATAGAAGAAATGCCCAGATGATCCGTTTTCGGAAAGATTAAAGTATTACATCATTATTCCATCTCTTCGAGACTAAGATATCATGCAAATCATCTGTCTCCCAGTGGCGAAGGCATGGCGTACATTTGGGGGAGGGATAATATAATGCCCATCCTCTTCCCCCCCCCCCCNCCCCTTTCCAACACCAACTGAGTCACAATTGCTCCTTGCAACTAATACAGTATTATAAGTTTGATACATCATTCCTTTATGATAGCACTTTTCACTGTGCCCCCTCCCCCAGCCCCCGCCCCCAACCAAAAAAAAATGCCCTAAAAAAAAACAAAAAACAACTTAAGTAGACGTCCACTTCTTCTTACTGCCGGACATATCTGGACGTCTTCCCAACTAACCCCGCGGTAATCCAAAAACAGGGCCCTGATTCGTCAGTAATCAGTCTACACAAAAGATGGCCCGGCTTAAATCAATGAAACAATTCTCGACACAAGACCACTATGTCTGAGACATTAAGATAAAGTATGGTTCTTAAAGATTTCGATGGCCAGTGTTCACCACTCCATAAGACAGATCAGGGTTTTCTTTAAAAATAGTTCTCATTTTTACCTAGACCTCCCACCCAACCTTGAAAATCTTAGAGAACATCCATGAATCCATGACCTAATTTTCTCTTTGTCTCTGTCTCTCTCCCGCTTTCTCTCTCTCTCTCTCTCTCTCTCTCTCTCTCTCTCTCTCNTCTCTCTCTCTCTCTCTCTCTCTCTCTCTCTCTCTCTCTCTCTCTCATAAAAGGACATTTCCTGAAGTCACATTCACACTGCTCTGTACAAACTACATGTAATATAGATGGGAATTTCACGTCTGAATCTACATGTAACGTGACGTGCCTGTAGCTTGTGATCATGACACCTGGAAATGTCATAAGCGCAGGCCTATCTCTGCTACAAATCCTTAAAGGGACAGAGGTAGTTATTTGCCCCTCAATATATTTTTTTCATAAAATTGAAATGAATACATTTCTCATTTCGCCAGACAGTGTTTGAGAAAACACTGCTAGTATGTCTGGATTTTCACCCTGCGCGCGCGCCACCTTTTACTCGTGCTGCGTGACGTCAAAAAGCGACGATTGGGTCTGACGGGAAACTGTAACAGCTTGGGAGACAGCTCAAATGATATGCATTGAATTGCATTCTGCAACTCTTTATTAACAACAATACAAGATTATTTTGGAAACAAACATTATTTATGGGGAATACGAAGTCCTCCTAACTAAAACTTCCTAAGCTAACTGGGGTAGAGGTATGTCATGGAAAACAATACAGTGAAACCTGTATATGATGATGATGATCACTTGTTACTAACAAGACCGGTTGTCTTAGATAAGTGGTCATCTATCGCCAGTAAAGGTTTGTGGGGTCGAAATGTAAAGAAAACTTTACTGTTGGTTCTCAAGTTACTGTATCTTGGTGGCAGGCTTGGGGGTTTTGTATGAGCCGTTAAGAAAAAAAAAAACAACAAAACAACACAGTTATAAAGCTAGAGAGAAAACCTTTCAAACCATAAGGTCGGCAATGAAATCTTTAGAGTTCTTACAACATTCCAGATAGGCAACTAGTGGTCGCCTTATGCAGTGTTTCTCTTTCAACTTCAAAATATTAAAATTTGGGAAATGTCAAAGGCGGGTAGGCACAATAACAATATACAAATTAAGTATACAGGAAATATGAACAATCATTCCAGAAATCTGGTCGTTTCAACAGTGGCCAGACCAGGTTCAACTCTAATTGACAGATACTATCATTATTAAAACTGAAGACACTCATCTGATACGATGTCATTTTTCTTTTTTCTGATGTGTTTATCTATGTCTCAGTAACTGCTATTTAAAAGTTGTCCTAAGAAAACAACATGCACACCAAGAAAGGAAACAGGACCACTCTCAGTTATTATGTATTCACAGTTAATGATAATGAGTTACGCAGGCATCACAAGCTAACTCTAGCAACCAACACTTCCGCTTTCTTCTCTTCCATTGGCAGAGGAATATGGATGGCTGATACAGTATGACACAGTGGCTTTTATTGGCTGATGTACCTTTAACTTTCGGAAGCAAGATTTGATGCTTAAATCTCAACTGAGCTTTGTTGGAGGCGACTAAATTAACAACGGGCTATTCATATAAATGACTATCATTATAATAATCTTAACAGTAATAACAGGAAGGCTCAGACATAACAATTATAATCATTCAGATACAGGCTAAAGTTAGGAATTAAAATTTCAAACACAAAAGTACCAGATGAGCTCAAATACCAGGGATCAAGCCTGGGTTTCAAGGAAATGTCTTTTAAAGTCAGAACTCGTTGGACAAGAAAAGGATCTCGATAATATACTGAACAATTTAGCAATTTTCAAAAAAAAAAATGCTGAAGGGTGGCACCACTATCATTAACGTCCACCAACATCAACAGTCAGCCATGCTTGTTAATAACAACAACAACAACACTAACTTCACTCACCGCAAACAACTGCACCAACCCCTTGCACACTCTGGGCGACTCAATCTTCAAGATTGTGCAGGCTTCCTGAGCAGCGGACATAATGCCTTCAGAGGATGTCTGGCTGGCTACCAAGGTCTGAATGAGTCCCACACCCAGTTTGCAAATCTCACATGTGAACTTTCCAACCTTATACTTCATCAAGGTTGGCATAACAGGTCCCAGGAGGTCAAGAAGAGAATGAATTGCTCCCTGCAATTGAGGGTATCTTGTTGAGGCCTGGTCATCCACATACCTCTTTGCCTGTTTCAGCACAGCTGCAATGTCTTCTTCTACATCACCTTGTGTTCTTCCTGCATCATTTTGAACACTCTGTCTAAAATCAGAAGATCCAACTAATCCAACAGATTCCAACTTTGATTTCAAACGATTCAGCTTCTCAGCCAAAGCCTTCAGGTCTGTGTTATGCTTCAGGTGGTTTTGATGTTGTGACTGCTTAACAACTATATCACTTGCTGGCCATTTCAATGTATCTTTGCGCATAGTTTCATATTCTGATACAAACATCAATCCATGTTTCTGACTGTGTGGTGCTGCCTGTGTAGGCAACAGCAGACCAATGACAAACAAGAGGATGACTTCGGCAAGAATGTGGTTGATCTCCATCATGGACTACTGAACAGGTTCTTATCCAATCTCCTCCACTGTCAGAGTATTTCAGCTATCTTCATCTGTGAATAAAGATACCACACCAAGGAATTAAATTTTTGCTGAAAACTTGAACAAATTATGGAAAACTAAAGACCTTCAAAAAATGTTTCACCATTGAAACTCTTATACTAAAGGCAGGATCTCGCAATCTTGAACCTTATGTACTTATTACAGGGAGATAACACTCCTTATGTTTTATTTATAGTTATTTTCATCAAATGCCTATCTTCATTAAAGAGCCAAAAATTGAAAAAGTAAAAACAATGCACATCATATTTATTTCCTCAGTGGGAAGCAATAATAATGTCGATTCAAAGTTTAAAAAAAATAATATTCTCTTGCCAGTGATAACTCAAAAAGTGCAAGTTCATTTTTTCTCAAAATTGGAACCCCATTGTATTGTGTAGTTAAGATGATGTTTCACCAGCGTTACTAGTTTAGTATTTGATGACCCAAAGTGAGCTTTCAGTAAATCATTTACATTGTAAAATTTAAATACTTGCAGTTGCAAACTAAAGATAAAATACTTTTACAAAATTTATAATTTTGTAAAAGTATTTTACTTATCACAAAGGTACATATCACACAGGTACATTTTACTGAGGTTCCTTGTATCTCATTGTAACAAGCAGGTGGAAATTGCTTGATTGTGTTCTATATCATTTGGAGTTAAATCATAGTACATGAATAACTCACTTATTTACCAGCAAAAGCAAACTTTTAACAAATTCAGCAGTAATTCAAAGAAAAACAGAAAAGCAATTTTCACAAATGCCATAAACAAATAATTCCTCTATACTAGCTTATCTATGCATTTTTATAACAGAGATTCTACCTCAGAAAAGAACTGCATCTGTATGATATGGGAAAGTACGCCATCCAACAATGAAATACATAAACTGCTGCATAATGAATGTAATATTCATCTAATCTGCCAGCACTGCAACAAGCAGATCTGTCATATTTACACAATAGGTGATTTAATATGTCATTTACGTGCACCCTGCGTTTGAGGCAGCTCAGTAGATATGAAGCCCAAATGAGGATTCTCTCATAATCGGCCACTGAAAATTACATAGCCATAAAACAAAATGCCTGCTGCTGTCACTGATCCAAAAAGGTTAACCTGTGACTGACTAATGAATGTAAACAAAATGACAGAATGGAGCTCCAAACACCTGTTACCAGTCACAAGACCTTTTGCCATCTCATGTTTTTATCAACCTGTTTCAGTCACTGTGTGATAGTTCCATACTATTATGTTCCAAAAGGTCATAGTTCACACATTGGGTATGCGCACTTTAGTATCATTTTGTTCTGGAGAGTAGACCAGTCCTCATAACTATACTGTATTTCATAAACAAAACTGAAAACATGGTGAAACCTCTATGTCATATTTAGTTATTTCACCAAAACCTATCGTCAATGATACCTAGTAAACCTGAGCTACCCTAACAGCTTCCAAGAGAAAAATGTGAAAAAAAAATGTTTTTTCAGTGACACACAACAAATAATGTAGATTTGAAAGAAAAAAACTGAAAACATTCATGCCAGTGGTAACTAAAACAAGTTGGCATATTGTTTTGCTGAATACATCACCTTTCAGTCAGTGACTCATTTATACTGTCTTGCTAAATTTTGAGGAAAAAAAAAATGGAAAGGGTCTACATTATCAAGAATATTTTCAGATGTAGTAATTATCATGACTTTTGCGTAGCAGATGCTCATGCAATTGTGGCTTACCCAGTGTCAAATTTCAACTTGACTGGACTTTCAGTCTTTAAGATAGCAGTGGTAAAAATTCATGATAACTTGGGGGCTTCACCTCCTCTTTAGAATGTATCAATTCTATGAAAAATTGGACCTTTTTATGTTTAAAAAAAACCTAGTTATACACAATCCCGATTTTTTCAAACCTCTTGTACAAGTATGTTGAATACCATATTACACATTATATTACACATCATATCACATAATATGTTTGTGTTTGCCTTTGTCCCGTCCCGTGTTGGATATTTGACTATTCAAGCTTTTTAATGTTCATGGTTATAGCTCACATTGTTTGCCATTTCATTCTTAGTTCATTTATTTTCTGCATCAGAGGAAAGATGACAGTCCGAAAATTTGTGTATTAAATTTGTTAAGTTCATATAGTTTTCTTTATTAAATAGTTTACATCTAGCTGAGATTAATGTTTTGTAAATAATGTAATACATCAAAAAGTATGTAACTGAGTAAGCCATCCCCCTGCTCATCAAAACAAATCATGTGACTGCATGCCATGAAGAAAATATTGCAATGCTAGTCCATTATTTTCAAGCTTTCACAAAAAAACGTCATTATCACACTGGCCAAGATAGCTGTGGAGGCAAGTGTTGAATGCAGATAATACTGAACGTAACAAGGTCAAAGTTTGCCCCTCATGCAGCTTCTGAAAATTACTTTTCCTGACAATCTAAAGGGCTGAAACTAGGCTAGTCACATATTTGAGATGAAGAAATACAACTGATCTGTATTAACTTCACTAAAGTAAAAAATGAGGTTCCTTTCACCACAACTTTTTCCATGCTCCAAAGAGTTGCAATTAACAGGATTCATCTGTCATGTAACTGGTGCTGTTCTTAATCCCCTGCTTAATGGACTTTCAGACCAAGTCCTTGCGTTGACTGACATATGTGGGTCAGTGTACATTTCACCTATTGCCAGCGACACTCAGATTAATAAAGTATTACATAATCAAAGTTCAGAGATTCTTTAAAGGCCTGGCCAGGGTATAAATGGAGAGGAAAGCCATGATGGGACACTTCACTAATTTGAATTCAATCACATGATCCACACTAAAGCACTAACTATCAGAATTTCACAAATGAAATATTTCATATTGCAAAGACCATCTGTATATTGCTGGCTCACTGTTCTTCTAAACATTACAGAAAAAAAAAATTGAGATTCAAGCGTCTAGTTTTTGGAATATGAACACAAATCCATCTGAGTCAAGGCAGTTGCCATGGCCATTTGTAGGCAGGGCTTGACTCCACACAATAACAACTGATTGGCGCAGTTTTAAATTATAACTACCTCTGAACACAGCTGTGTGGGTGAAGTGACCACCAATATTTCAATGCTGCTTTAACAAACAGCATATTTAATGACAATAAATGAGGACAGGAAGGAAATATTATCTTGAATATAATCTCTCTATGTGACTAATATATCATATCCGCCTCTCCACCAACAGGACAATTATCAAAATCAGATATTCCCAAGTGTGTGTGACAAGTGTGAACTTCAGTGGTTCTCAGACTTTTATCAAATGAGTACCCTTTCTAACAAAAACTCCAGCTCTTATTCAATAGCCCTTACATCAAGATCTAGATGATTCACCAGCCTTTTTTCATAACTGGTGTTGCTTGGCCCAAAATAGACCATGTGTTCCACACTTCAGGTTTTATTCCTTGTAGTAACTGATGCTGAAGACTATACACTGTTAAAGAAAGCAACTCTACAATCAACGAAACTACATTATCAAGAACTAAAAGTTAAGTTGTCTAAAAAACGGACAGACCATTCTGAATTGAGACCATCACTGACCAGGTAACATTTCCAGTAAAGGAAGTAGTAAAGAAAAAAAAAAAAACTTGCCGGAAGCAAATATTCACAGGCTTGAATTTTCACAGGAAGAAAATTATTTCCTTTGGATTTCCCCATCACCATTGTGTTTCGTTTCCTCTCCTCCTGTCTTCTGAATTTGAGGAAAGGTTACACCCCTCATGAAATTTTTCCATGCTCACTCAAATGCATTAATTTGTTAACAAAAATCACATTTTAAATTGCACTATTGAGCTAAAATAGTCCAGTGTTCCTTTTATATGTGAATAAATTCTTAACCCCTACTTGTTTTTTTGTCTAAGTCATACTAGTATTATTTTATCTCTTATTTTAACCTCATCTATTATGGTTTTCTATATCTGACAGCAGCACAAAGAACATGGAGGTCAGATGACCCATATACTTTGGGTGACTCATTTTTTTTCTAAAACTAGCACACATTGATCACAATGAATGTATCACATATTTCACGTGAGACACAAGAGTCAAGGCCGCATGAAAATAAATCTGTTAATCCCTGGAACAATTGTCTTTTTAACAGAAATAGAAATGAGATCTGGTACAGTATTTTAACAATGCAGAATAACTTCGTCTTTTGCCACATTAAAGGTCTTCTGGAAAATGTGGCTAGAAAGTGGAGGCTTTTTATTGACAGGCTATATATCTGATGGCTGACTGTTGCCGCAGCTTGCAAAAACACTATCAAGACTCAGAATATTTCGAATGTCTCTGAAGAGAGGTGCATGCCCCATGAAGAAGATAATTCATATAAATGAAATTCATTTTCACTTGAGCATATGCACTTTTTCATTTCAAGTTATCTATGCATTACATAAAAAATTCCAGCTTTTTTGCAATTTGCCAAAACATATTTAACTCGAACATGTGTAATCTTTCATTTCAAAATATAAACTTTGTATCTTCATGCATTACAAAAAAAAATTATAGCTTTTTTGCATTTGCCAAAAAAAGACTTGATGTACCTCAAAACAGTTGACCTTTGATTTGGATTCAACATCCACAAAATAATATAAAACAATCTTATTTTGTTAAGTCAGGAGAGAAAAAGTTTCACTTGTAGGGTAGTGTATTGTACTAATTTAAATGTTTAGATGTTAAAACATCTATTGCAATTGACACAATAGCCATAAAATAGTTTAAGCACTACTCAAACAATCGTACCTTCATTGGTATTTGGGGAAGAGGCATCGGATTTGTTCTCTCTCCTCCCAATCTTTCTGACAATACTACAGTTATTGTCTCTTGGACTAAAAAACAACCTTTCACTGTCACGACTGTGATTTCACTCTTACAAATCATTACACAAAACAAAGCTTTTGGAGAGCACAAAAGGTAGATTGTGAAAATCAATTCAGTGCATTTACATGAACACAAAGCTCAATTTATATGTTAAGGACATTTATGAGGCACACCTGCTGTCCTCACATCAGAACAAATCTAAATCCAGAATGAAAAAAATACGAATTTGGGGGGAAAAAAATCTGAAACCTAAACAATTACTAAGCAAACTTACTCTCATATACAAGCTCATTTGCCGTACGTGTTTTTACATTCTAATTAAATTTGGACTTGACCATAAAGCCTATATCCTTCTGGCACCACCATGGTCATTTATATGATGTTACTGGCCAAGAAGCCCAGTGTCCGAAGCATACAGTGTCCGAAAGGAGATTCTACCTTGTGCTGGCCCCGCTTCCTATTTTATGCTCATTCAGGGTTCATGACACCAAATTTCCAAAATTTTGTAAACATTTCACTGAGACTGTTCTGGAAATTTTAGACTGTGGCAAGAAAAGACTCAAAGTTTAAAAACTGGAACAGGGCAATGCCAGCTCTGCAAAACACTAAACTTTGAGCAAAAGTCTGTATGATTTCAGATTAAATCTGAATGTGTGACAGGTCTGTATGAAGTATTGCTATATTCATACACTCACCAACTTTTATTTTTTATTTTATTAATAAACAGCCAATACAGATTTAGCATAGGCCAAGGCTAATCAATACCCATCATGATAAAAGGCCTTATGACCTTCACTAGACTTAGGACCATATCAGATTACAGCATGGCCCTAAATAGCAAACTGATAATGAGCTTTCACTCTCTCTCACAAACAAAATTTATTAATAGCTACAAAGATGGATAAATCAATGTGATTATAAAATATGAATGCCCTATTTTAATCATAAAAGTAGACCTTAAACTGGATCAAGCTTCTCAACCATGTACTTAAACAATCTTTTCTGATATAGGGCCATGACATTACATCAAACCATTCCTGCACTTATCATTCTAGCCTCCACTGATCTTTTCATGACTTATGTGACATACAGCACTTGCATTCCATTTTTCTTTCCTGATAAAATCTGTGATTAGATGTCGCTGTATTGGACACTACATATCTTATAATATATTTCATTTGTTTCGAACCATACAAAAACCTACGAAAAAAAAAAAAAAAGACTGCAAAAGAAATGTACCTTAAACCACTTTCATTTGTTTGGAAGAGCATCTCAGTAGTTTGGTTACAACTGGAAGACAATGATATCACCACATGATTCACCAATATTATCCCTGTAGCCCCTGAATTGCAGCACAACCGTTGTGCTTAAACATGGACGTGCATGTCAAAAATAATTTTCTGTTTTTAAGTACTTTTTCTCTCTGAAAATTATCTATGGTGCCGACCAGGCCAGTTTGGCAAAAAAGGAGCTTCGTTCTGTTGCCGTCTGCATGGGTAATATGATGCTGGTGTGACCAGGATTTGCCTTTGCATCTAAAGTTATTCCCCTTCCCTGAACAGCAGGGGCTTGTGGCAAAAATGATGACGTCACTGAAGTTCCAACAAACATAGATGCCACTACCTGACAATGTATTATTCAGCTTTCAATTAAGGTTTTAGTCATCCAAATTCAAAAGTAAAGTTTGATGCATGGTGTAAGCCAGATAAAGTATTCTGCATTTTCATTGCCTCAGCATGATACTGCTTAGCATAGCTGCAGCTTACAAAGGAATTAAAAAGTTCATACCAACATGTTATCCCCCGTTCACAGAGCACTGGCTGAACAGCTTGATCGTGTGGTAGAAATGTATTTGACGTAAGCTTATGGAAACCACATGCACAGTGGGTGTAAGAATTCAGACTTTGCATCATGTAACCCTGTGGGTTGTCTGGGGCAGACAGAGGCATTATATCATGTTGACAAACACTTGAAAGATTGGAATAACAGGGTATCGTATGATTTATCATGGTCTGTACGACGATGCAGCCTTTCTTCAAGGATGTCAGCATTGTTGAAAACATAAAAAAAAAAAATGTCTTAATCCCAGCACAAAAGGCTAAGAGGAGAAATGATTTCCCCAAACTCATGAAAGGGACCCCAACACATCACTTTCAGATAGCATTAATTAGTTGTTGATGAAAAACAACACTCTATCATTACACTCTGAACAGCTCCATATGTGCCCCCCATTTCAAAACCCAGTAAAAGATTATTCTTCTGATCTTCATTGTTGTTGTCAGATTGTGTATTTTTCTTGAGCCTCCTATGAGTTTGAGTAATGTTCACTCCATTCTTTTTCCTCCTCCCTAAATTTAGCTTCAGTTCTTCCGACACCTAGGTACAGTTTTCACACTTCATACGATAGGAACTCATTTTGGTTTGCTCATTTACAACTGCATGCTGCAAAAATCTTATGACTGATTAAATTTACAATATTAGGACTGGATCATGATGTATATACTGATTTGTAAATCTTACTAATCTGCCTATTTCAAAATAGCATGTTTAGAAGCAAATAATGCAAGTCTCAGTCCTACATATGGGTCTATTCCTGAAAGAAGGAACCATACCCATCACCTCAAATCAAACTAAAAAAAGAACAATACCAGTCTCATGAGTGTTATAATCTCTACCATGGTGGCTTCAAAAGATGTGAGCCATGATTTTGGCTTGTGGGTGCTTTTCTAACATGTGTAAATTTACATACAATCAAAGATAGATTCTTTACTTACTGGGCAATAGTTTTTAAAATTTCTCAATTAGACTGATCAGTCTACATCTCTGTCACTATTTCAGTAATAACTGTGCAAGCCTAATTCAATTTGAATTCCTTCAGATATCACATAATTGTCAAACACATAATCTAATTATCAAGACTTAAAGGATTATTATTTTATGTTTAGTCTCAAATTCTGGGTTGGTCCCAATAAATACTAAGCTTTTTTTCTTTTCCTGCCTGACAAGGCAGAACAGCCTCATTCACTAAACTATGCAACACGGAGGCCATGAACAAAAATTTTCTTGATAAGATTGATATGATACCAAGAAATTGCACCTGGAGTCTCCCAGTATGACTCACAACTGGATTCTGTTCCCAAACTCTTCATTTAAACTCAACAACAAGCCAAACTGAAGCTCTTGGATCAGTGGACTACAATATAATTTAGATTCTGAAAAGCTTGATTTTATATGGCTTGGAGACATCCCTAAACTGTGTCAGTTGAAAAGATGTCAGTAACTGGCCACCTACTATTCTGCAAAATAGCATCTCTCAAGGTGGAATAGCTTGTACAATGCTAGTTAATATCTCCTGTTATAACAAACATCAGAGTCACAGACTTTATGACTGTTTCAGTTTCAAAAATAATCACAAAAATAGTCACGAACCTACAAGCTGCACACTAACACATTTAATTTAAAAGTCAACTAAGAAGTACTACAGTTAAAAAGAAATCAAGTCTCTCTGTACTGGCAGCCTGGCCAAATAGCTATCAGGTACCTGAATCATAAGATTACTCATCTTTACTCAGTCTGGCAATTACTTCTTCTTGGACTTGGGTTTGCAACTGTTGACTCATCGAGTGAGAAGCATGGGAAAAAATAAGTCAAGAATCTTGGGAGGATGAACATGAACTCTGTGTTTGATCAACTTAGGAAAAGAAAATCAGAAATAGTCTCGGAACTCAGTTATAATGATTGCTATAAACTGCAAGTGCAAGATTCCCTACAACAGAACTGAGTGTGTTTGACCAAGAATACAGAGCAGATCAGACAAGAATGAAAACCTTCACCTTTTGTTATTCTAATGACACAACCTGCATCAGCTCAAAACCTTAAGAACAGGGATGGCAGCAGACGATGGCAAAATTTTCAGTCACTATGATTACAGTTAGGGTCTCTGTTCAAAACTGAAGTTGTTTTATCATTATGATCATTCTTTCTATTTGGTCATTTCACAAAATTGGCCAATTTTTGGGATTTAATCTTTAGTTTTCTGAAAACTTACTAAACTTGCTATGAAAATGGAGACCAGATCACTGCAAAGAGTTGGAATTCAAGCACCAAGAACTCAAGCTTGAAACTGTTGGACAAGGTATGAGAGCAGATCTAATCTAGATTTAGACCTAGTCTAAGTAAAACTTATCTTCAGCAGCTATACTGCCATGTATAATTAGAAGGAGGGATCTCCAGAAACATTGGAAGTACTACTGGAAGTACACATGCCTGCACATGCCCAGTTCGTTGAAAACATTTAACCCATCATTACAACTATAACTGATGAAACTGATGATGAGTTCTCTTGAAAATTAAATTTATCTAAAATTTATTGCAATCTTATCTCTAATCATTGAGCCCACTGTCATAAGCAGAGCTGCCAACTTCCAAAACTGAATTTTCATATTCCAGGCATTAAAAACGTATATTCTGACAATGATTTTCATACTCACACCAGTGCAGACAAATAATCTCATGAAACTTAAATGAATGTCTCCTTATTCGGCTGTCTAGTCACACTTTTAGGCTTGAAGATAGCTACTGCTCATGTGTCATGCTAAGAGGATTATCTTCAGCTTTAAACTGAGGTAATGGGAGTCACTCACTGTGGTAAAATATGACTATCAACAGCTCTTTTCATATCCTTTTGATATACATGTAATCTAACTGCAATTTTGGTTTGGTGAATTCTTCCTTTCAATTGCAAAAAAATCCCCCCTCCCAAAAACGTTTTAAAAAAAAATTATATAAAAATTGATAAGATATAAGATACTGGCAATAACTTATAACAACACTAGAAAACCCTTATTTTGTAAGACAGTCTCTACAAAAGAATTTAGTTCATCACATAAATGCTGCTCAGCTTGGAATTCAAGACCATCAGAGGACTGACTGTAACACTTTACTAGGCCCACTAGGGAAATGAAATTATTTATACCCTCTGCAAAAATTTAGCCTTATGTCACCAGAGACCTTGAACTGCACAGACAGCAGTAATTGTACACAAGAGTAAAATGATCATCATTATATATTATAGTCTATAGATATTCTCTTAAATTGCTCTCGCTCAGTCTAAGAGACATGTCATCTGCTGGCAGAACAGGAAAGAGAAATCCATCTAGAGCTAGCCCTAATCTTTCCAAGCTGGGGCTTTGAAAGCCAGCACTGTCAGGCCTACTAGCTCTAGTAGTACAGTAAAGGTCATTAACCTCGGCCCTGAGTGTCTTAGATGGGTTGAACAATATATATATGCAAAAAGCCTCCTGTGGCTGGTAAGCATGAGGGTATCTTTATAAGAGACTGCTAGTTTCAACTAAACTTTTACTGGATCTAGCAATTCCGGTATGCGGCCGGGAAATAGGCCTAACATACACATACACACCAAACGGAGCCAACGAAAACAAAACTAAGAAACGCGCCTCAGCATCGATACTGCTGTGTACTCTACAACATAATGGAATGCCTATATGTAACTGTTCTGTGCTCTACAATTTTCAGTCTTTTGTTGTGAGACTCAATTAGTCTACATGTACTCATAACTAAAACAGTTCATTTTGATGATTTTCAGTAAAAGAAAGCTCTTTAAGTGCCCAGGTTCGTTGCAGAAGGTATTCACAGTATTCTTTTTTATACTGAGAGTTGATTTTTTTATTTTGAAGCACTATGATTCGTATTTTCGGGAGGAATTCCATATGTGTGCCAGAAAGATTTCCGCATGCAAAATACCGGACCAACAACATACCCTACTGAAGCCTAGTCTAAGACTAGACTAGGTGTCATTTGAGGTAGGGAAACAGGCTGTAATCATGCATGAATACACCAAAACAAACAAATCAATAAGCAGGCCTTGCCACTAGTCCTAGACAGCAGGGAAAACAGATCTAGTCTAGTCTAGACTTAAGGTTGAAATACATTTTTCACTCATGTTCATACTCTCGATTGAACTTCGCGCTAGTCTAGTCTAGACTAGACGTCTAATCTAGATCTAGTCCAAACAGCAAAGTCGTATGGACACTATCAAGTATCAGTACATACACAGTAACTATGAGTAACCACTCCTTTTTCTGACAATAATATATTTACCTCGTGTGTCAGCACCGCTTCGAAGACTACAGACAGTCATATGAACTGTATCATAACTGATGGCGGTGCTGTCCCAGGAGATGACCAAATCATATGTAACACGGCCACTGAGCTGAGACTCGCTGCCTGATCACTACTGATCAGTCCTGTGACCACGGTTCACCCTAGCAGTAAAAATAGTTTCGCCGTTCGTTTTCGGAAGGTTCCTAGCTTTGCCTCAACTGAAATGTGTGATGTCAAAATGTGGAGCGGAAAGCGAAAATAGCTACAAAACAAATATTTTACAGCAGGTTCTCTAAGATGCATTGCTAGATTGTTTCAAACTTACCTTTCCACGTGGCGGTTTAAAGGTCCACTACTAACATGAGCAACAGATAGCCTAGTCTCTTTTTTGTGTAGAAAGATGTGGCCTGTGCGGAATGGTAAGCTAGTAACTGCTGTGTAAGAAGGGAAGCAGACAGTTTCATTGGTCAGCAAACTCTTCAACAACTAATGTGATCGTCATAAAAAGACAATGTGTATCTTCTTGTGTAAAAGCAGAAGTTACATACTTGACAAAAATTACCCAATTCAAATACAGAAATGTTTCTGCTAATACATTCCGAACTGATATTGCGAACGTGATACGATAATCTTTATCAAAAGGTACATAGCTTGCGTATCTAGCATCCACTTAAGTGGTCAGTCTTCAACGATAGTACGCGTGTCAAGTGCAGTCAACTAGGCTAGCAAGTTGCCTAAGCAGTCACTAGGCCTATGTAATCTACACACTTAATATGTTGACGGACGCTAAGCCTTTAAGTGGATCCATCTGTAAAACTCATTCAGACATCACGCGTGACCATCTATCAGGTGGGGATTGTAGGTTAAATAATAAAAGAGCATAGGCAGCCTGTCCCGCCTCCCACTAGAAAAATGAGTGTCGGCCGCATCCTCCGGCTGGGTACACCAAATCATCCACTGCACCCTAGCTGCATGAGGAGCTTACCCCCACATCCTACCTTCGCCTTGCCCTCATCAAAATGTCAGCCCCCAAGCCCCCACCCCCGGTTTCCGTTTCCACCTATCTGCTACGTCCTGACCTGGCATTTCCCTAAGTGTCTTCCCATAGGTGTAGGCGTATACATGTATTGTCATCAGAGAATACAGTCGACTTCCCTTAAAGGGACAGGAGAATTTATTTGCTTCACAGTCTAATAAGTCCAAATTATGTTTTCATAAAATTTAAACTGCTCATTTTTTTTCCTTTCGCCTGACAGTTTCTGAGAATACATCGCTGGAATGTTGGAATATTCACTCTGCGTGCGCCGCCATTACTGCTGCTGCATCATGTCAAAAAGCGAGATAGGCTATCAGATGATTGGTCTTGATCTAGACAATTTTGCTCATGCGTCTGCACCGATCGTCTGCTAGCTTTTCTCGCTTTATGACGTCACGTAGCTCGAGTAATAGCGGCGTACAGAGGGTGAAAATACCAAGTTTCCAGTTGTGTTTTCTCAGGAATGGTCAGGTGGAAGGAAAAGGTACGCGGTTTCGAAAAAGAGTTTCGTGGATATTTTCAGGCTGTGAAGCATAATAATACAGTATTATAGGCCTATTTACTCCTGTCCTTTTAAACACAGATCGCTCATTAACAGATTATACTAATGCTTAATGCTGTGTGTTCGATGGGAAAGGATACCGGGTAGCCCGCTCATACAACATAATATTATAAATTAACATAGACGGGATACTCGTGAGATCACTACAGGACGGTGTTGTCTGGTATAGCCATGATATTAGCATATAAATAGCTACAGTTGTCGGCTAGTATCAGAGCACTGTTGGTGTTGTTATGTTATAATCCAACATCACAGCAACCACAACAAACTAATACTGTGGTGGTTGTTATATGATGAAACCAATATGTTGTCAATATGTTCGGGAATGGCCTGCTGGGCACTATGTTCGAAAAAAAAAACAACCGAAGTTTTCCTACAGGTCGACCTGCAAGTTCCTTTCACTTGAATTATTCAAAATAAAAAGTGACAGATACGTTTACCTGACGGTGTCTTGGTTCTTGAAAAAGTAGTGTCATGTGTGGCTATATTTATCTTTTATCCTATTCATCACAGTCACAATGCCACTTTTGTAAGCTCATCAAATTATTCAACTCTGAGTGATTCACCGTAATTTCTCTTTCTTTACAACTTTTATTCATACAACCTTTTTTTTTTTTTTTCACTGTTCTCACCATTTTCAGTTTTTGCTGCACTGTTAAGTGTTATCCTGTTCATCCTTCAATTTCGTATCTGTCAGTACTGAACATCTCGTAATACGGTTCATCCACAATTATCAGCTCCCCATCACCCTGTGTCACAAGGTTACTCTCAGTCACTTGCAAATTTAACATTCATTTCTTAAAACACCTGAGAGCTTCCACTTATTTTAGGATTAACAGCACAGTCAATGCCCTGCCGATCAAAACAATGCAACATCGTCTGGTAGTGGTACCTGGACATGCAATCTACACCTGATCTTAGTTCGTAACGTGGCAATATTGGCAATATGATCGTAAAAAACACCAGGCACTGCAATAATGCATATGTCTCCCTCTGTCATAACAGTCCGTTAAAGATTCGAACTTGAAGAAAAGCTCTCTATTACGGAGAGAGAAGGGTTGAAAGAGAGAGAGAGAAGCGGAGAGACTCCCGTACTGTAAAATGCTGATAACGAAGTTCTCTCTCCAGACACATCATATAAGGAGAACCTTGTGATACATTTGACACAGAGGCATTGTAACCGTTTACCAAATTACTGTGAATGATCAATTTTGAGAAGAAGTGCCCAAAAAAACCTACTCTAGAAAATTTCTGTCTCTGCCGGGGATCGAACCAGGGTCTCTCAGCTTGCAAGTCTGAACGTGTTACCATTACACTACAGGGACGCTAACTTCACAGCAATTTAAATCTTAAATACCTACTGCCTGAATCGGTCCCTAACTTCCACGTGCGAACCTAGTGTTCACCCGTGACCCAAACATACTCCCCTCTGTTTATCCATGTCATGTCCTCATGACAACTTACACTACAGCTCTCGATGAGTATGAGGTCAGTCTTATATGATATCCCTACTCCATCGGCATACTGTCCACAATGAACCTGAGGCCATTCTTATATAAGGTTATCTCAGTTCTTAGATACTAGCTCCCACTTTGTCTTATGTCTCTGCCTATGGGTTACAGAATCCTCTACTCTCATTACTGCATCCCCAAGGCCTTATTGAGACATCCTGCCGACGTCGCCAAGTGTAACCGGGTGGAAAGGCATATAGTAGCGTATTCTTTCTCTTAAATTTAAGGGGGAGGAAGGTGAGCTTAGTCTGATAATTTTTTTTTCAGATGTTACATATTATTTTAAGGAAGTGTGTCACCAGGAATTTTACCAAATTACTGTGAATGATCAATTTTGAGAAGAAGGGCCGAAAAAACACTAGAAAATTTCTGTCCCTGCAGGGGATCGAACCAGGGTCTCGCAGCTTGCAAGTCTGAACGTGTTACCACTACACTACAGGGACGCTAACTTCACAGCAATTTAATCCTTAAATACCTACTGCCTGAATGGTCCCTCTTCCACGTGCGAGCCTAATGTTCACCCATGACCCTAACACACTTCCCGACTGCCCACACATTTTCAAGACAAATTCAAGTTCCCTGCTGTACATCTACCCCTAAACATTAGATTCGGCTAGTACTGCAGTGTCCCACATTATGAGCTGGTGACTATTGAGAGCTTGCGCATTAACGATGGCACCTCTTACCATCGTAAGAATTACATTAACTTTGCATATTGAATGCTACTAAGAGTGCATTCAGCACCGACGCACTCGTGCAATCCTCAAGCTGTGAATTATTTTTCATCCTTTATTATGTGTGTGTCTTTGGGANCATTTCCATCTCCGCTCCCTCACCCTCACCCCCACCCCCTCAACCCCCGCGCCCTCCCTATTTTCTAATTTGCCGTTGTTTGTCCTTGTTCAGACAAGCCCACAGACACTTCATTGCAACAGAGTCCCACGCCCTCTTCTCTCATCTCCTCGTTTCCTATTTCTACTACCAAGGCCACTTAAGGACTCAACAAATATCTTCCTCGTCTTATTCAATAATTGATTCCACGAGTTTCTTAATCCAGAGGTGCACATACCGATGCATTTTCAGCGGAATCACATTGGTTGCAGCATCAGACTAGCCATCAGAATGGGCCCAGTGAAATTGGAAATGGCGAGACAAAGAAAGAAAGAAAGAAAGAAAGAAAGAAAGAAAGAAAGAAAGAGGTCACAGGATCAAAGCAAGATGTGCTTGAGTTTAGGTTAAAGGCAAAGTTAGAGACGACTACCAATATTCCGAACTTCCAAATCTCCACCAAGATTCCTGTTACCCTAACCTTTGTCCCTAAATTCCGCAAAGATGTGGAAACTTTTCATTACAATAAGCACACATACTTTGTATCAAAGCATTCGTCCAACAAGATGATGAAAGGCCTGCCCGGATGTAAAAAGAGGAGACAGGCATGATGAATCACATCACTTACTTGAATTCAATCACACGTTTTTATATCGGAACGCTATTTTAAGGACAAAAACATTTCACACTGCATAGAAACTTTGCAGATCACTATTTTGCTGTCTCTCCGAGGGTTATGGTAAAGAAAATAGACTTTAAAAAAAAGTCTAGTGATAGAAACGAGAGAGTAAATTTACCTCGTAAAATCGGTAACGATCGGATGGCGCATACTGAAAGAAAAAAAATCGTTAATAATACATGTACTCATATTCATATTTGACAGAAAATTACTGGGCAAAAATTTATCCTTCCCCNCCTCCCTGAATCACCTTCCCCACGTGAAGAAACATTTTGTTTTCTTCCGTTTTAAATTTCGTTTTCACAAAATCTTTTCCATTGAAAAGGAAGTTGCTCTAAAAATGAAAACCATGCTCCCGTGAGCCCCCACTCGTGTCAACTGCTGTGTTCGCCATTCTTATGACCTCTTCGCCTCCCCCCCCCNCCTCCCCAAGCCCCCTAGCGCCACAACCCCTTCCCCCGCTCTTACCACCAGCATTATGTCCCCTGTCTTGTGCCAGCCGTGGTGCCAGCCCTGTTCGTCACCTGACTGAGAGCCTCGTTCACCACATGCGCGCTTCCCCTCGCGAGTTATAAACAAGACAAACCCAGCTGAACTTTCCCGAAACAAACTTTTGCGGTACTGAAATTCTCGTATTTCGAAATTGCCAAATATAGAAAAAAAAAAACAAAAAGTCAAATCAACGAGTAGTGCAGTGAAGAGTCAAAATAAAATTTCGAATTCATACTTAGACGATCCCTGTGCTTACAAGTTGCAGAATTTCTGAGGAAATTTAAAACAGATTTGATAATTAAAGACAGCTGTAAAAGGCCCATATCCAGGTAAGTATCAGTACACATTCATTCATTCATTCATTCATTCATTCATTCATTCATTCATTCATTCATTCATTCACTGGTCAAGTTTGGTTTTTTTTTGTTTGTTTGTTGTTGTTTTTTTTTGGCCTATCGGTATCACACATGATGAAAATACCGGGAAAAAAAAACGGAACAAATAAAGCGGAACTGCTCCAGACTTTTAATCAACTTTCGCGAGAGGGTTTCTGTTATACACTATTCCCCTTAGATATCTAATTAACTTGCGCCGAAAAGATTTGTCTCCACACCAAGAGTTTAGTATCAATTTGGTCTATGGAACTGTACCCATTATCGATCTATATCAGGGGCGGA
Source organism: Ellobium chinense (assembly GCA_033807755.1). Taxonomy (NCBI): domain Eukaryota; kingdom Metazoa; phylum Mollusca; class Gastropoda; order Ellobiida; family Ellobiidae; genus Ellobium; species Ellobium chinense. Next base: position 641,010 of record JAWQUT010000420.1, on the reverse strand, counting down.
GCCAGATAAAAAAACAACCCCGAGGTTTCTCCTACATTACTGACCCTTGCCTGAGTACAGGATAAACAATATGCAAATCTGGATTTCATAATATACGCTGCCTCCCCCCCCCCCCCCNCCCCCCGGGGCCATACACACACTTTTAAAAATATTTCTGTATACAGTATATGTCAAGGAACAGCTTCTCATAAAAACCGACAAGTGAAGGGTGAAATTTATAAGTAGCATTTAGAGCACTAATTCTTAAAAAAAAAAAAAATAGAAATCGAGGAGTGGGTTTCACGAGCACCCGATGAACCTCCGCTGCATCCGCCACTGATCAATAGCTCACCCTTTATCTACATTGCTGGCGACCTTGGCAATGTTTCTTTTCCTCATTGTAATCAACTGCAGTCTCGTTCTTTGAGCGGACGTACACGTTAATATATGTAGACATACAACGAAATCTGTCGGTTTCTTTCTCTTTGTTTATTATGTCCCATTTTCTTTATCTCTCTCTCTCTCTCTCTCTCTCTCTCTCTCTCTCTCTCTCTCTTTCATTCTTTCTTTCCCATCGTCTCTAGTGGTTTTTTTTAAACAACCAAGAGAGAGAGAGAGAGAGAGAGAGAGAGAGAGAGAGAGAGAGAGAGAGAGAGAGACAGAAAGAGAGAGAGAAAATTTTGTTCACTAAAATTCCTATGGTCATATGCATAACCCTTACGCTAGATAACGCATTGCGGTAACCACGGGTAACTTCCAAAACATTAGTAGTATTCACTGTGGTTAACGCAGTACGTTAACTGACGTTTGGATAATGCATACGCCACAGATTCCAGATTCTCATGATCTCCACATCAGATAGCAAATTTTGTACTTTAGTCACTTTGTGTCATTACGTACTGTATACAGGAACGAAAACGTAAGGTTTACAAAGGGGCTTTTTCACTAATTGAGAACTTGCGCAAAAGCGATGGGATATCTTGCCATTGTAAGAATTGCAATAACTGTGCATGTTGAACGCTATTAAGGAAGCATTCCACACCAATGCACTAATGTAATTTTTACGATGGTGAGAGAACCCATCGTTAATGCGCAAGCTCTCAAATAATAATAAAGACAACATTATCTAGCCATAATCTCCTGTGTGTGGAGGAAACAGGTTCTTCCAGCGAGTGCGCCCATGTTATTCCAGTTGCAAGAATGCCTACATAAGGCATAGAATGTGTAATATGAAAGCACCATTAAGAATATTAATACCGTCTACAGCAAACAAACAAACAAACAAACAAAAAACAACAACAAACCAAAACCTCCCACGTTATTTCCTTCTACTAGCATTATTCGCCCGAAACAAACAACAAGCAATATTCTACCACGATATCTGTTATCCCTGGCGTACTTTGTTTCAAGTTTTAAATACCATGTCATATATAAACTGTATTTAAATTCTGTATCAACCACGAATTTTTGACGGACCCACGGTTTTTGGTACTTAATCCAATTACAAAGATGAAACCAAAACAAAATGCTTTCAAGTCTTTCAAATGAGAGCTTGCGCATTAGCAATGGAGATCTCTTACCATCGTAGGAATTACATTAACTCTGTAAACTGAACGCTACAAAGAGTGCATTCAGGGCCAATGCACTAATGTAATTCTTACCATGGTAAGAGATCCCATCGCTTTTGCGCAAACTCTCAATTCTTTGCCTTATCGTTGTTTCGTGGACTTACGATTTCTGAACTATGACATCACACTAGATCTATGTCCCGTACCCACCTAAGCATTTATTTGGTGCCAAGTCTCTTACGCTTTGCCTTATCGCTCTTTTGTGGACTTACAGCTTTTATACCTTAATATCACACTTCAAATGTTGTGCCCATGAACATACCCGCACGCCATCCTGGACGTTTACCTGGTTCTAAGTATCTCACTCTTCGTCTTATCGCCGTTTTGTGGACCTCCGATTATAAACCACGATATTTATCAAACTTCATTGCAGCTGTGCTCTTGTTTTCAGTCGCACTCCCTTCTGCACATTTATTTGGACTACGTTTGTTTGCTCCCAACCGCATTGCGAAAGGGCCCGTCCTTAGCAATGGAAGTTGCAGTCTGTAGGCAAGCCAATATTGCTGCCACTAATGCGGAAGAGAAAAGAAAATGATGCACTGACTTGCGAGTGGTCCCTACCATTCTTCTACCTTTGTCTCATTCATTAGCACACATACCACCACTGATTCTTGCCACATCTTTCCCCGACTCAAGGCCACTCATAAGACGTTCCACTAACAAATTTGAAACCGCAGATGGTTCCCACCATCTTGCCAAGCTTTCTCTTCCGGTGGTGGCAAAAGACGTCACATTTCTAGCAAAATCTTTCGTAGGTGTACACCCTTCCTTACTGTGACCGCCGCGCACCAACCAAACCGCACCCCTGATACTTCCTTTGCGACAGACCACCCATGAATTGCTAGGATGACCCCTTTTGCGACCCCCCCCCCCCCCCCCCCCCCCCNCAAGGACCAAACAAACGCAGCCCAGGTTCCAAGTATTTCACTCTTCGCTGCTCTTCCAAAACCGATTGAGCACCGATTGCAGCATTTGTGTGCTCTGAAAATTAACACTGAACAAACACTCCATTCCAATGAAAAACTATTACCCCATCAAGACTGTGGTAGGCCTAAGACAAATAGTGATCCCACTTTCAATGACCATACTCTGTAGTCCTTAGGGATACATTCAAACCGCTTAATGACAAGTTTTCGGAAACAGAAAAAAAATGCAATTAAAGGAGTTGCAGTTATCCAGCGACTTTTTGCGTGATTAGGAAATAAGAGTTAGAGCCGTACGTTGTCTCAGAATTCAGTTATGTTGCGATTGAGTGGATTATGAGTAAACGGTTTCATCTGTATTTGCAGACCATCCTTTCAGAGATAGATTTAAGAAGTTGTAGAGGTGGGAGAGAGAGGGGGAGAGGAATGGGGGGTGGGCAAAACTGAAAAGTAAGGCTTAAATTGTGTACAGGTATGTGTGTTGGCGAGGGGAAAGTCTGGTTAAGCTCTCCTCTGGGGTACCAAACCACTGCTGTTCCGCCCCTGACTGGACAATAATTAGTGAGCAGTTCAGTGAAACACGACAATGACATGTTAGTCTGAAGTCTGTAGAGTCTATTCACTTTTCACAAACCGCAATCACTGTTAGCACATCTGAGCTGTGTTATTTGACTTTGAAAATTACGGTTCGATTCTGCCTGATTGCAAAACGAGGTGTATTTGATTTTTAGTTAGTTACAGAAGTTTGCAGGAAATACACGTGCCATTTATTTGGAGACAAGCAGTGTCGCTTAATAGCATTTTCCTCTTAATCGCACGTTTTCACAAACTTCCTTCGAGATGCCATCCAGAGGAACCGACTTCTCATCCTCTTCTCTTTCTCAGTCAGGTCTTTAACTTTTCCCTCGATATAAATCGCGTATGTTTCCCGATACCATCTCCTGGTACATAAACTCACGTTTAATACTCACACTCATATAATTATTTAAACACACTCAAAAAGTGAACACAGATATAACCTACTGATAGCCCAAACATACTGATAGAACCCGGACAGAGCAATGACCTAAACACATGTCATTACCTGAATATAGTCATAACTCAGATGCAGTCCAAAAGCCAGACCAGTCTCAAATCGGACACAGTGATATATCAGACACAACTATAATCCAGACAAAGTCGCAACCCAGACACATTGATAACAAAGACAGTCATGAGCCATAATCAAGACACAGTCACATGGCAGACTCTGTCAAATTTCTCCATCGAGAGTATTTATTACACAGACCCTGTAAATCTATAGATCAAGAGAAATAATCGCTATCGACTTTTGAGACTTCATATTTTGTTCATTACGGTACATAAAATCCTTCGCATGTTTCACTGGTAAGCGTGTCTTGCTGTCAAACTGATTTTTTAATGCAGGTTACGGGCCTATAATTTGTGATTCGGAGAGGTTGGAAGGCAAAGCTTGTTGTAACGGGGAAGTTCTTCATAATGCATTCAGGGAAGTTTCGAGTGTTAATTAAACATAAATAAAATCACAGCGAAATACCGTTAGTCATACAAGAATGGAGAATATATATATCGTACAAGACAAACACCCCATTTTACAAATGGGCAGGCAGGCAACGCACCAGCGGCGAAAGAATACCTAGCGCACCGAAAGGCATCATAGACGAATGCATTAGACTCCGTGAAAAAGTTGGACGATTGGCGAATCGGGCGGATTGAAAAGATCTATCGGAGAATGTATTTTGTTGCTTTACACATTCTTTTTTTTTAAAAAAGGGTAAAAAAAAATAAAGAGGACTGATGTGTATAGTTACCTTTTGTGTATTTTTCTACGAATTTAGGTGAAAACCGCATGTTTTTACGTTACGTAGTTCTCAAGAAATCTGTGACACAAATTTGGCAGAAGCGTTTTATTAATATAGATATGATCATAGAATCATAAACCGTTCACTTTATTACAAGTGTAGCCTAGAACGCACATACTCATTTTTATTCATACTTGTCATCCAAATTTCATATCATTGATATTTATTTGTTTCTAGCAAAAATAATGTTGGGTCGAAAGCAGACAAGCCGAAATCGGGTAGAAAAATTTCCAAGTAAAGAATGTGCGCCGAAAACGGGTTCCCCCTTTCAATCAGAGAGTCTGATGGAGATACACCATGGTCATGACCCGAATTCTGTGTCAAGATGACCGCCACTAGGATAAGCTATGTCACGAAGCCAACATTTGATTAATCAGAATACAGCTGGAATAGCTAATCTGTTACTTTTTAATACATTGTATACTAACTCTTAAGTGCGTTCCGGTTATGCAATCTTCCGGATCAGTAGTGACCTTTGTTTTTCTGTGATCCATCTGTGTGTTTGTTACTTCGTGAAAAGGTTGTCGGGCCATGCCATTTAAATATACATTGATCTTTTAACACATAAATGAGGATTGATAATGAAATCTGTTGACGGTCGTTTCGAAAGACCCACCTGTGTGTTTGTTGTTTTGTGCAAAGGTTTTCGTGAAATGTCATTTAATTACAAGTGATTTGTAAAACATAAATGAAGTCTGGTAATGCCATTTGCTGATGGTCATTTCAAAGCGGCCACCTGAGCATACCTTAATCATGTCGGTGCAAAGATTCTTGCGAACGTTATGCGTAGGTTCTCGCACTGTGCCATAATATCATTATATTATAAATGAAGTCTTGAAGTCTGGTTATGATTTTTTTTTTTGCCTCGCCTGTAGTCGTTTCGAAAGAGCAACTTTTATGCGTATTACTTTGTGCAAAGGTTGTATTGCTGTATCATTTCATTATGTTTGATAAATAAAAAAGATTTGGTTATGAAATATGCTGGCTTGCTAATGGTGGTTTTGAAGGAGCCACATTGTGTTGTTGTTCATTATCCCGGAATAAATGAGGTTTGAAAACTATTGTTTCATTCAAAGATATCAGTACTTCATTACACCAGTTAACAATGAGACTTTAGCAGGACCCTGTTACTCCCGTCTGGCCCTATCTCATTTTCAGTCTTCTAGTCAGGGATGCGTTTCTCATGTCTTCTTTAAGTATGAAATGACGCCATTTTGGGAATGAAGGGGCGGTCCTTGGGTGGGGCCTCGGAGATCGCATCAAACAGGAAGTTAATGTGAAAACATTTTCCGGAAGTTGTTATCTCTAAGCAACGCTACTTCTGCTACCAAAGATGACGGACATAGTTCACAGATGCAACATCCTCTCCTAATTCTGACGAGGTCACATTAGGTAATCGTGCCATTAAAGAACAGACCATTGGTAAATTTAAATCCGCAAACCAGTGCCGCCGCACTGTGAGCAGGGTTGTCAGACTTTTTTTCGAGTGGAGCCAAATCGCATATGAAAAAGCCAAAACATGCCTGGGAAAGGCCTTTCGAGCTGCCGTCTATGACAAAACCAGCTCATAAGACGGCAGTGAGGGTTATAATCCAAGACATTTACTGCTAACTCTCCTAATGTATGTTGAAATGTTGTGATGATTTGGTATCTGGCTCCGGAGGAGGCAGTTTGGCAACTTTGTTGATCCCAATATATTGTCTTACTTTACAACAACGCTAGTGGAACGTCTAAGCGCCTCCTACAAATCGTCTAGACTCAGCTCATTGGCTGTCTGATGAGACTAGAAAGACGAATATGAAAGAAACAAAAACGCACTACTGGTGTTTGTCGGGTGTGTTGCACCAACTGAACAAAAAGACATAAAATAAAGAAACGCAAGTTAGATTTTCATGAGTATTTTTTTTTACGTAAAAAATGGAAGAAGGTAGACAAGTACATTATTCCAAGTTTTATGATATGACGTCATCACTTGGTGTGTCCAGTCATGGGGCGTAGTTTTGTTTCTTTCATATTCGTCTTGCTAGTCTTAGACAGCCAATGTGCGGAGTCTAGCCAAATTGTGGGCGGAGCTCAGACGTTTTTTTAAGAGTTTGACAGTGTAAATAGGGCTGAGGTGTAAAACTTCAATGGAAAGGTCAAAGGTCGCTTCCATTTCGCTCATAATAGAAAGGGAAGTTATAAAAGTGGCCTCATCACCTTTCTTTGGATATATCCAAAGGATGGTACAGACAGTGTAAGAAGGTAAGGGCATAGTGGGATGTTCTCGCTTTCCTGCAGATCCCCTGCAGGCACCATCCAGAATTCGTGATGTAGTTATGGTTGGGTTGTGGTGGAAAGGGAGGGGAGTGGAGGGAAGGAGGGAAAGGATTATTACATTTACAGCATGATAATTGTTAGATAGCACGGTCTGATGAGCAAGCCCATAGTTTCAAGATTATCACGTGGTCGATCTCGTAAAAATTTGATACCTGTAATGGATTCGGGATTAGTCGGAGCATTACGACGAGTTTGCGGGGATTTTCGGGTACATATTGTTCTAAAATGAGGCCGTATTGTGAAGGTCGACTTAATTAATTTGTGGACAGTTAATCGTAAATGAGCGTGTGTCTGTGGCGAACAGACGAAGAGAGGAAATCTGGGAGATACTCCTGATCTCTGATTCGTGTTGGAATGTAACTGCTGTTCACGATAACAAGAAGGAAAGGTAGCAGCGACGAGAAGGCAGAGGAGGAGGAGGAGGATGAAGAGATAGAGATTGGAGGGGGGAACAGATAAAAGAAAAGAAAGAAGAGGAGCAATGATAGCAGCAATAGCAACAACAATAATAACATCAACAGTTTTGACATTTATAAGGAAGGCTGCAAAGCAACACCACTTTTAACACCAAATGTAACAACAACGTTCGCTAAAAACAACAGTGACAGCCAAAATGATTTTGAAAATAATAATAATAACCATATTAATAATAACAACACAACATTAACAACAACAACAACAACAACAACAGTGACCAATTTATTTACAGCACGAACAACCACATACATGTTCACGGCAGAGGCACTAACGGTCACAACCATAAAAAAAAATAAATATCAGCAATAGCAACAATCACAAAGTTAACGATCAAAACAACATTAACAGCCGAAGCAATAAAAGCAGCGACCATACCGACTTTAGCGCGACAGAAAAACAGACATAACAGTTATAACGAGTTTCACAACAAAAACTACAACAGTAAAAAAATAACGACATTGATAGCTACAACAATCACACTACTAAAATGAAGCCATAATTCATTTTACAACAGCACTCAGAATTATAGCAAGGAGAACAATTATCACAAGTCCCACATTAGTAATAATATTAATATCAACAACAACAACAACAACAACAACAGTAAAGTAACGACAACAACGTAAATAATGATCATCACCTTCCGGAAGTGGCTAAATCTCGCCACCGGAAATAAGACCTTCGGAGTACCGGTCCAAAAATAGAAGTCCCGGATGAGAACTGGACATGTGCGTGTTGTCCATTTTTCCTTCATCTGTTTTAGCCTCCCATCACCACTAGCCCTACATATCGGCTAATGACCATGGGTTTTAGAGGCACTAACAGTTAGGGCGGTATCGATCTATCAATTACAACGAATGTATCCCAGAAAAATAGCCGTAATAGTTGGGCGATACGTTTTTTTTTTTT
>JAWQUT010000420.1:610921-624799 GCA_033807755.1 Ellobium chinense | reverse complement strand
ACACACACACACACACACACACACACACACACACACACACACACACACGATAATCCTCTGTTCATACTGCGAACAATCACTCAAATCAGTCCTAGAATTATAGCCTAATGCTGCTATTTCAGTTTTTCCGTCACCAAATATAAACCCTTCAATCACACAATCCAGCGTATGATGTCCAAGAGTGCTCTGCTAAAGACCGCGTTTCGTCACCGCGGTCCGGTCAATACTGTATTCTAATTGGTTGTGTCGGGCCACAGTCCGGTTCTTGTTCTGGTACCGTATGTCACTGGCTTCAGTGGCGTAGCTAAACGCAGGCCACTTAATTTGTAAGAAGGTCATGATGGACCATAATGGGGGTACACAGTCATACAGTATTACACCAAGGAGAAAAGGCCACAGGAGGCTGCTGAATAGAATTGAACACAAATGGCACGCTTTAAATATAAATGGTGCACCACCTAAATAGATGGTTTCCTACCACCTACATCTATATAGGTGGTATATTTATGACCATCAAAACGTCAGTGCAAATCTCTCTGCCTGGATTACACTAGTGATATACCAGTTCACTGAAATGGCAGGATGAGGGATAACATTATGGGAGAGAAAGGAAATTTGACAGTCCTCATGAAATTACCATTATCCACCAACTCTCTCACGTGGCCTTTCTCTTTTCTAATCCTGATCCTAAACCTGGACCAAGCTCTAAGCAGGAGTGATCTATAATGTTGCCCGAAAAGGAAGTCAAACAGTCTGATGTCCGCGGTGTCAATGTCTGGCAGCTTATGTCAATGTATGCTTTATTTATTTAAGATTAAGGATTATGGATGATTTAACTTTTGACGACAATATTATGAGTAGAGAAGGGTAGCTGTCGAATCCCGGCAGTCCAACAAATTTCTTAAATAATGTCGAGAAGCTGACACACCCCTGAATCGGCAGAAAGGATAGCGTGCCGTGTACACATGCAACTCTCTATTAGTTCACCCTTAAGATTTTCACGACAAACTTGAGAAAGAAACCGAGGTATTTATGTATGTCTCCGAAAGGTAGTCTCCAATTATAATATCTAGGAAGCTGTATTTGTACGCATGTTAAATCAAGGGCTTATACTTATTTTTTTAAACAAAGCTGTATTGGGCTGTATCTCTTATCGCATTCGGGGGCCTCNNNGGGGGGGGGGGGGAGGCACAATCTTTAAGTAGGAGCATAGTTACCCCTACAGGCTTATGTCCTCAAGTAAGTTACTAACGAGCTGGCAAACTGAAACTCTCGATCTCTGTTTTCTGGGCCACTCAAGTTCAGGGAAAAGGGTGGNGGGAGGTATCTTGAAATATCCGTGTTACTAAATCGACATCTAAATTGACTGTGACATTTGCGTGAGTACCAAGCAACTCGAAACAAGTGCTCACTCGAATCTCGTACTTGATGCTCACGGGACAGCTTGGCCTGGGACTAAATATGGCCTCTGGAATTTCGTCAGTTCTTCTGCGGATTGACATAATTTACCGGCCGACTCTAAATGGCCCGTTCATGCTATATTCTCGTCTGTATTTCTCTCGTAATTCGGCAAGTTTTTTTAAAAAATACATTAACAATTAAAATAAAGTAATGATAACTTTCCATGACTTAATTTTTTGTTTCTTTGTCAATCGCGCCATCTGTAGAAACGCCTTCAAGCAGTTGTTTGTGCTAAGAACGCTATGACATGTGGCCTGCAGCTGCTTTTTGCGCAGAGAGTGAACCTTTTTTCTAATACTAGCTAATCGTGCCTGGTAGGCACATCGTGGCATCTTTCAAACACAGCATGTCGATAGACCTAGCATTTTCAAACACACCAGCAGGAAGAGATCCGACGACAGAAACAACAAAAACTTATGACGTCATGCGGACTAAAAAATGGAACGCATGAGTGGGAGGGTTTCTTAGTGCTATGTTTACGACACAAACCAATTAAAAAAAAATACTTCAAGGTCAGATGGAGTAGCAAAACCATGCGAATGACCGCCTTTGGGGCAAAAGGAACTTGCATACGAAACTTTATGGAATTCTGGGCCGAAATAGCCGAGTTAAGCTTCTTCAAAAATCGAGTGAGTTTTTTTTAGGATTGCCATAACTGGATCCACTCATGAGAACATTTATATTATAAGCTGCAAAACACTTCGTTCGTGCTAACGAAGTCTAAAATATCGTTTACAGTTAAACTTTGATAATAAGTAGTCGTAAGTGTCGGTGAAAATGAATACTTATAATTTAGGTTTATTAGCAAGGTCCAGATCATACAAAATGAATGAATCCGTTCATATTATGACTCCATACTCAGTGATGTATAAATATCACTGAAGTACTTAGTGTCCTTTTCTGTACGTAATGTGAACTAACAATATGACTCAGCAGACCATTTTAAAAGCGCTGAAAACTTGCTATCAGCAGCATTAGCACTGCCTTGTTCACGCCTACCTTATGGGTGAAACAACATCATAGCGCACTGAGCATTTCTGTAGTTGCTCATCTGCTGTTCCCAAGTCTCAACAAAATAGTCTGTCTCCTTAACGTGTCTGTCACCACTTGCCTATATGAAAATATGATCCTTCCTGTTAATGTACTTATGCTGGTGGAGGTCGGTATCGCTTCTGGGTATCGATAGCGTGTTTTTACTAGCTGAGGATGGTATCGCTTCTGAGTATCGATAGTTTGATACTTATGAATTTCGATTCAGTTCAAGTTCAAGTTCAAAATCTTTATTAGGCATACGTCAAACACTTGCTTCACACTTAGACCGTATCGAAGTTTAATCTCTGCGGTTTTGATATAATTTCGACAGTTTTGATTTAGAAGTGAAGTATGACCTAAATAGGAGGTCATCATAAGCTTTGGAGACATTCAGGAGTTAAGCGTAATAAGAATGCAAAAAAAAAAACAACGTGCCATTTGTACAGCAAAATGAAAACCTACCCTTGAAGCCTGCCTCCATAAACTAAGCAAAGCTGAGGGCAGACCGGCTAATACCTGGCTGGATTTCCTTGTGATTTGTGAGGGCTGTGATTGTCACCCATCCAAAGTTTCTTTGATAGTTTCAGCTAAATTTGGCTCGCTTCAGATCAGCTTGCTCCAGCCAGACATTTATCCAAGGCCATTTTGTGCCATGCAACCAAAAAAAAAATATTTTACCCAGAATAGATCTAAAACGAGTCTTCGTGCCTCCCTTTAAACTTGGACTTTTCACAGCTTACTCTTAAGCCCTAATATGGCGTAAAATGGAGGACACGATAAAAAAAACCAGAAACATGTGACATCAGCAATTCTTTCACTTCTTTTCCGACCTTTTTTTTACTTCTTTTCTAGATAGCCACAGAAAATGTATACATATATATATATATAATATTATATATAACGTTTCTTCTGTGGATTTAGCTATCAGTGTTCATCAAAAATGTGGACGAGACGGATCTCAGTTTATGCACTAATCTGAAGATATAAATCAGGATGAATCATACATTTTGAGAAACAAAGTTCCATTGGGACTTTATCATCTTTTTCTTCTTTTCCTCTCTCATCCCTTCCTTCTTCATATTAACTCTTGCTTAAGACATTTCAGAAATTAACTTCATGTATCAACGCAAATTTATAATGCCAAGTTAATTCTTAACATTGGAAGAGAGGAGAGAAGGGTTACATTAGCGGATCCTCTTCTGCTTTTCTCGACTTTTCTCTTTGCTAATGGGACTTAACACGAGTCAAAATTTATGCTAATCGTTAACCTAGATCTGTAAAGTAAGGAGAACAATGTTCTCTACATCGACCTCAGAATGTGCTAGAGCATTCCAAATGTTTCAGCAAGAACAATATCTGTCTGAATTCATGGACTTAAGGTTATGTTCCTTCTGATCGTGCAATTCTTTTACTTCCTTGACGACAGCTTGTTTCCGCAGAGCGGAAGCCCTGTGTCGCCATGTTGTCCAAACTTTCGGAGATCACATGACCATTTAGTTCTTATTCTGAAGTAGTCTATTGCTTAAGGGGCGCCACCTGAGGGCTTTTTTCTAAATGCTTGGTGCCACATGATTTTAACCTTGATTTTTGGACTCAGCAGGTTCAAATTAGTGGAAAACAGTCAAATTTTTTTTTACATTTTTATAATGGTTGCTATGGAAACGGCCGCCATCTTGAATTTTCTACCTAGAAAACCGTCAACTTCAAAAGGTAACTCCTCCTCCAGATGAAATGCAATCCAACTGAAATTCCACACATGCATTCTTTTACACCTTGTCTACAAAGTAACAGAGAGCTATTTTTGATAAAACGATAAAAAAATATTTTATGAATTTTCAAAATTGGTATGTATCAGAATATCGATTTTCCCCCATTTTTTGGCCTTCGCCAACATATTGCCTGAAAAATAAAAAAAAAAGTCCAAATGTCTCCTTGTTACTTTTTTTGTACACCTATAAACTGCTTATAATATACCAAATTTTGCAAAGATTGGTTCGTAAATTATGATGGAGTTTCGAATTATGTGTTGAAAAGTATAGTTTTGAGAAAAATGCGTTTGAAAATTTCACACACAAAATACATCCGAAAAACTGTACTTATATCAATACATGCCCGGCTGATAGGCTGGGTCACCTTCCTCGGCCTCTTTTTCTTGTTGGCATTATGATAATCACAACAATTCAGGATCACAAAGAAAAATTAGGCTGCTAATGTCTTGGCCACCTCCTTCCTGTCAGGTATTCACGTGCTAACCTGCATGCTGCTGTTTACATACAAATAGAAATGAGGCCACCCGAACCGAAGAAATCCAATCAGATAACTAGGTCACGCTTGCCGGAAACAAACGAGTGAATGAAACATCAGCATGACTTGTTCCGATTGAAAAGTAGGCCGTGACCTAGCTATTTTCAGCGATGTAAATAAGGCTAGACATAATGTATGTTTCGCTTTCGGGAGATGCCGTCGTTCTGACATTTTCATTGGCTAGCNTTTAGGTTTAATTTACAAAATCAGGAGAGAATGTAAAATAATTCGCAGGTAGGTTCACAAATCTAGGGCCCATTCTCCACAATCTTTCCAAAGGACAGATTTTTTACTGTCTTCCTAACGCATGTAACAACATGTTATTTTCAACCAATTAGAAGTCTGTAACCTTATGGCATTTGATTATTCCCCTTGGCCTGGGATTGAAAGAAGTTCAACAGTAAACTGCGCCTCTTCTTTGTCGGTGACCTTTCCACCATATTGTCTAAGACTTTCGCGTTAAATGTGTTGTAATTCAAATGATTGCACTTATCCGAATTTGTAGATGCGTAGTTCTAGAGATTAATCCTAATTTAAGCAACAATGCAATACATATAAAAGTAAGTTTACACTATCGTTCTTTTTTCCTCTCCTTCTTTTTATATTCCTCTTATCTAGCTTGCTCACTTATGAAGTTGTCGTAACCTGATTATGCATATATCCGGTCTTGCAAGTTACTGTGAGTTGAGCCATAATTTAAATATACGTTTGCAGTTCGTTTCCTTCGTTTCTTTTCCCCATAGTCTTTCCCTTTCTCTTATTTCTCTTCCTTTATTAGCAAAATCACGCAATCAAGAATTTTGATAAACATATTTTGAAGGCTGATTTATCATCCACATCATGGTTGAATCACATAGAACTACTTGTAAAGGGTTCTCGTTCCATAATGTATCTTGTATAATCATTAGCAATCACTCTTTCATTTCCCTTGTTAATTCTCCAACATTGGATATGATGGGAATCAGTCCGTGGCCTGTACAAGCAATAGTACTAACTGTACTAAGTAGAATTCATCCTCCAATAGAATTATCAGTGGGGCAAATTGTCGGTGGGATCTAGATGTTCTGGAGTTACTCTTTAGTAAGAAGGTCGAGGTCGAGTTAGGGGGAGGGGAACATCTAGGCTATCCAGATTGTCTTTTTAAACTTGATGAATCAGCCTTGGTGTAATGATTTTCATTAATGACCGGTACCATCTCGAGAATGCACGGGGGCTGACGAAGACGGTTCATCAAGTGAACTGTGGTACCATTTGGACCAAAAATCGTTGCAGCGAATGGATCGTCATTACTATGAGTGCAGACAGAGTTAACAAAATCTGCAAAACTAATTTGAGAGTCGCTGTATAAAGACTGAGGGATGGAATAGGGGGGCTGTAGTTTAGAAAGAGGATGGGTTAGTGTAAGTTGGAATCAGCACACTTAGGGGTGGAGGGAGGGTGAAGGAAGGAGATGAGAAAGCAGAATGAACGACAAACAGACACAAGGAGAAAACTATGAAAAAAGAGTTTGATTTAAAGACAGCATTTAAAGGAGGGTGAAATGCCGACAGCATAGTAGCGGTAGAAAATCAAAGAAGCAGATCATATATACATGAGAGAGAAAGAGAAAGAGAGCACAAAGAGAGAGAGAGAGAGAGAGAGAGAGAGAGAGAGAGAGAAAGAAAGAAAGAGTACAAAGAGAGGAAAAGAAATAAAGAAAGAACGAGAAAGAGAGAGAGAGAGAGAGGAGAGAGAGAGAGAGAGAGAGAGAGAGAGAGAGAGAGAGAGTACAAAGAGAGGAAGAAAAATAAAGAAAGAACGAGAAAGTGAGAGGGAGAGGGAAAAGAAAATAATTATAATGGTTTCTAGCTTAGTTGAGAAAGATCAATGCAAGAAAAGTACGATTCATCACGAATTCTCCACGCCGGTACCAGACACCCCAAAACAAGTCTGGAACTATTGCTTCACCCCGCTTTGCATACGGATTTACTTCTGACCAAGTCTGCCAGATGACTTGTTCTTAATTGCAAAACATCAGCATGCCGTCACCGTAGCCGTGGCTACCATCATTGTCAGCAGCATCATCATTAGCACCATCACAGTCTATACCATCTCTGCATAGTAATCAAAGAGTATGCCTTTACTTGGAAAGAACAGGCCAGGTCTTGGGAAGACTGTTACCAGTGTTTTCCCACCCCACCTCCTTTTTTTCCAGAGGTGCTCAGTAACGTACTCACAATCTCCTTCCCCCCTCTCCCCCACCCCCCTTTNCCCCCTCCCCAGGTATACACCCTTCAAGCTATTACCTGATCACCTTTCACACTCTTATTCTATTCTCAGCATCTCCAGGTTCCTTTTTCTGACCTGTGTTCACACCCTCCTTTCTACCGTTTTTACCTTCTTAAACTGTTCTTGAATGCACCGTCCCTTTCTTTCTATTTATTCTCTTCATTTGTTACTGAAGAAGATCCACGTATAGGATCGAAAATTTTATTAAACTAATTTCTTCGTTTCATTTTGGATTGTTTCGTTATTACACTGTTGGCAAGTGCGTGCTTCTTAAGTAATCAAACAGTATGAGGTAGAGAAGTACAGATGTGTCGCAGAGTACCCTATTTTGTAAGGGGAGGTCACTTGCACCTATTTTATCACAAGCTTACTGCCAGATTAGCTCATCTTGATAATGATTAGCCATTAACCGCTTTCCGCAGTTAGAATTAACTGCCAAAATCCTGTTGTTTTTGTTAAAAGGATAGGGGTAGTTAGTTATTTCACAGTCCACAAATGTCTGCTAGCTTATCTCGCTGTATGACGTCACGTAGCACGAGTAATGGCGGCGTATACAGGGTAAAAGTCCCGACATTCCAGCTTTGTTTCCTCAGAGATGGTCAGACCGAGAGAAAATGTACGCAGCTTAAAGTTTTGACAAAAATAAGGTGGATTTTTTTTTTCAGGCTGTGAAGCAAATATCGACCCCTGTCCCTTTAAGACTCGGTGCGCCCGAAGTGATGGAAATAGCGATTTGGCGTAACACCAGTTTGCTCTTGACGTCATTACTGCACTGCATAACACAAAACCATCAACAGTGTCGCCCTTTGACAAGATTTCTATATGCGGTAGTTTAATTGATGATAATTCCACAAACTGGGACCCAATGGCTTGAGGAAAAAAAAAAGTTCACAAATGAAAATGTCGTTAACGCCTCTGCAAAATTTTCAGACATTGAAGCTTGTCAAAAGAAATATATTAACGAGAAGGTGTGATCAAAAGCTATGACGTGGATATAATAAACTTTCTCATCAGGGTATGACAAAAGTAATCACGTGCATATATACAGTCTTTCAATAATTCAAGACTCGTGCTCGATCAGCCATCATCGATAATCAATCAAATCAATAAATGAACTGCCTACACCTGAAAAGCGATTACCGAAAACACAGGCGAGATCTGTTTCTAATTCCCTAATGCATTTGAGGGAGAGGAAAAAACAAAGTGGTTTTTTTGGAAAGGNATTTGGGAAAGGGGGGGGGGATGGAGTGGAGCAACCTGCTGTAAACACATACACGATTGATATCTGCAAAATATGATACCTCTTGCTGAAAAATGCTCTAAGTCTGTAAATGTTACATCTACATTATTATGCGTAAACCGCCGATAGGTTGGCATTTGTAAATAGAATTAACTTTACATTCCATTTCATCACAGAAGTGTCACCTTGTTCACAGAGATATCCGTTCTTGTTGTAAAACATTGAATAATACTGTATCGCGCTTTCAGACATTAAAACCGTCAACTGAACAAAATTTATCAAAACTGATATCTCCAGAAGATACTATCTTGTTCAAATAAGGAGCTTTTACATCTACATTCCCTGGGCGCCTATTTGGAACAAACTACTCATTTCAAGAGAAATGCCAATATTCTGGAAACTTTAAAGAAACTGCTCAAACAAGGGAGATCAAACTTGCACAATGACACCTGGAAAAAATAAGACCCAAAAAGATGAAACGAAATATTATTAAACCATAAAGGGAAACAAAACTCCAATATGAATGAAAGACATATAAACAGAGGAAAAAAAAGGCAGAAAAAAAAATATTAATCCTTTTTATCTTGGTGCTACTGACGTGAACAAACCACTTTTCAACGATATTTTTTCCCGCTTTGGGACGATAAAACCAGTATGTTAACAACAGGAATGGAAGGTAGCATATCCAGGCAAAGCTATGCTATGCCGAGAGCAAGTTTCGTATATCTTCACCACACACAGAGACATGCCATTTTTATTTGCGTATTTCTACCGTGAACAACATGTACTTGTAGCTTGAACCAGTAATAAGCATCATCATTATTAGTACTAATTACTATTGTTTGTGTACGTGGGCGCAACTGGTTTACGATTTGGCCTTTTCCAATGTTATCAAGGGAGGTTACTCTATTCGGCAACCAAAGGCTGGCCTCGAAGAGTGAGCTCACTGGATCATGTTATCTCACGTTTTCTTTCTTTCTTTCTTTCTTTCTTTCTTTCTTTCTTTCTTTCTTTCTTTCTTTCTTTTGTTAAAAAAAGTCACGGTTCTTCAAATTTCAGTGGACCTATTCCCATAGTGGGCGTGCGTGCGACCATAACCCCCACAGCCCAGCTATTAGTTAATACGCTTCCGAGGTCATTAGATGAGTTGATATGGCAAATGGTTGATGAATGGGACGCATCTGATTGGTCACAGGAAAAGCGAGATAAGGGGAAACAATTTCCTCCATTTACCACAGGTGATAAGGGCAGACAACCCAAATGAAAATCATTGGGATTGATGGAAGAGTTAATGGAAGAAAGATGCGATGTCATAGAAGCCTTGAATAACCGCTAGCCAATCTCCATGATTGTCTCTGGTGCCAGAGCTCTCCCTACTTCAGTCCCCCCAAGGGGAACGGATACAACCATTGTCACTCAATCTAAAACTAGTTAGGTCATCAAACAATTTGCTGGGTTGTGCCCCTTGGCGTTGTTTTCGTCGGCTCGCGTCCGTTTTGGCCGTACTGGTTATTTTGTGAAGCTGGAGTTCTTTATTATAGAGAGAATGACTGCAGCATCTTCGTTCATTCCCTTTGTCATTGGGTTATTTGTTCCATCTCTTTCCCTCCACTCTCCCACCACTCAACCTTTCCCTTCTTTCTCTTTGTGCATGGAGACGAACAGTCCAACGCATCATATAAGCCAGGAAGGGGGAATATTACTTGTATCGGGCCTCTAGTCTCAGAATGCTAAAGGTTTTTGACACCTATTAGAGGGGCAAATCACTCATTGTGTACAAGCCAATTAATCCGCTAATATATAAAATCCCCCCTTTTTGGGGCCCTGCCAGTCAGGGTCAGGGTGTAGAAATGTGTGAAATGACCTGTGATCTACATAAAGCATTCAATTTTGAAGTTTCAGGTACAATTTGAGCCTTCCAGATAAAAAAAAAAAATAAAGTGTATAGGCCTATGTATTCACACGCGGTCAAAACCAGCCAAATGAAAAATTGGGGACCAAATCAGAATTCGAGGTGATCTTTTTCAAAAGACATTTGTGAACAATTTTGGGCGTTGACCCCCCTTTTTCTTCCTGTTAAAAGATCGGGCAAGAGAAGAACTTTAACCTCCATGGAAGAAATTTCCCCAAATCACAGTGGTATATGTAGAATAACATAAAATGTTAATAGGGCCACAAGAAGAAAAAATAATAGGTGTCAAAGACCTAAATGTCGAGAAATACAGGGTGTCACATACACACACAAAAGTAACCCTCCACTTTTGTAAGAAAAGACATATTTTTAAGGATGTGACCATGAAATTTAGTGATAAAAATTTTGTCCAATGCAGCAGGGATCTAGATGATAAAAGTTTCGTTGCTTTTAAGTTACTTTAGCCTCTTTACACAGTAGTTGGAAGGAACTCGGTTTTTCAACCTTTGCAAAAGGGATGTTGATGCTGCCTTCAAGTAAACGTACAGCTGCACTTCGTTTTATCAATTGTTTGCTCCCAGTTAAATTGAAATATTTTGGACTAAATTGCAGTGAGTTTGCCATGAGTTCGATCACTAAGACAAGAAGATGTAGAGGTTGCATGAGCATAATTGGTTAAAAAAAAAATGGACTATCAGAGTCGATAGTAGCAGAATATAAAATCTGTTCTATTCGTATAACATGAAACCACACCACAAAAGTGGTGAAATTCTGTCTTGAATTTGTAAAAAAAATAATAGTTGAAGGCAGTGTTTTCCCTTTTCATCTAAATTAACATTGTGAAAAATCTAAATGAAGGACCCCCACTGTAAACAGTAAATAATTTGAGCACAGTGGTGGCACCAGACCTGCAGACTAGCCTTGGCCATCTTGGAACCTTGATTAGATTCGAGGAGAATTTTTTTATTAATTGGCTCAAAGAGGCTTTTGCAGTTTGGTTCCTGTAACCTTTGATCAAAGAGAGCGTATGAACGGCCGACACAGTAATGCCCGTACATACAAAATCATTTGTATTTGATTTGTTACTTTGAGAGACAGCATTTTTACTTAGTTGATACTTAGTGATAGGCATAATATCTAAGACGCAAAAACTATTAAAGCAGAACCTATCAGCGAATTGCGTCGACTGCGGTGATTTGAAACATTCGCCCTCACTGGACGACAGTGGTGTTTTACTTTTCCTGGAGTGTTAAAAATATGGCAGCACTGGACAAGTTTGCACCGCCCGCACCCTCAGATGATTTTTGTTTTCGTCCTGAATTCACTTTAGAATACTAAACACCAATTCATTGCCTATTTGGTTCACTGAAAATACTATCATCCACTGAGTCTGTCTGTGTCATAATTTGGTATTGATTGAGCAATTCATATGACAGGGGCAACAAAGGAATCACGGACTTCAATAAATCCTCATTTGGTCTCATTTGCGTCATTAGTTGAACTATTTTTTTAAATTTTAGTTTAAACTAGTCGATATCAAGGGTCCCAGTATTACCTGCATATAATGAGTTGAGAGTGTTGTGCATACCACAGCAGATGGTAATTGGTGGTAATTGGGCCTATTGTTGTTTCCTCTTCCGGTCCTATAAATAAAAGTGTTAGTCTATAAATTCCACTATGATTTCGAATTTTTTGTACCCATGGATGTTCAAGTACTTCCATTGCTCTATATTTTAAGAAGGAAAGCAGTGGTTGGGGGCAACGCCCAAAAATTTCCACAAATCTCTTTCTGATTTGGTCTCCAGATTTTCATTAAGCTGGTTATGGTTTATATATAAGCCTACTTTATTAATTTTTATATTTGTACACTTCAAACTGTACCTGAAACTTTAAAATCGACTGCTTTATCCAGATCACAGATCTTTTTACATATTTCTACACCCTGGCAGGGCCTCCAAGAGGTGGATGCTATATATTACCATTATTGGACTCTACGCAATCAATGTTCTGGCCTATTAAGAGGTGCCTGAAACTTTATTACCTATAATGTGCAGAGTTGAGAATGTTATGCAATCAACAACAGAATAATGTGGGTTCAGTTTTTAAGTTAGAATCCAGGCTTCAGACAGGGACAAAAACCTAATTCACTATGTCATACTACTAGTCATAGCAAGGTCTGAACAAACTTTGAATAAGGTTTTCTGAGGAAACGCCCTTATCATATAGACTAGTGGCATGTGGGTGTACAAAATGACAAATGATCGTAAAAACAAATCCCGTCATGGAAGACAATAAAAGAGTTTAATCGAATAATTAGCCTACTAAAAATCTTATAAAAATCTTATTATAATCTTCTAAAATCTTTTAAATCTTGCCAGTTTTTTGTAATGTCATCCTGATCTCCTGAACTTTTGATCATATTATCATTATAAGATTTTTAGTAATTATTCGATTAAACTCTTTTATTGTCTTCCATGACGGGATTTGTTTTCACTATTTACACATTTATCTCCACCCGTCTGCAGTCTCCACACTTTTTTTTTGCAAATGATCGTGATTCAACATCAAACAAAAATTCATCAATAAAAAAAAAAGATCAGAAAATTAGTCAACTAATCAGTACATCAGCCAATCAATCAATTATTTCACGCATCAATCAGTTAATCAATCCATTCTATTTAGGGCTCAAATCCAACGGTTTTTAAGAAAGTCTACGTCATGTAAATGCAGCATCCGTTTGATACCACAAGACGTGTTGTATAGACCTTTAGAAAACAGATGTCCAGAACTGACAATGGCAGCTTTTGAGATGAAAAGGCGCTGTGAAGTATTCCGGCAAAACATCATGGACAAATATGGACATCGTACAAAGGAAAGACCCAAATTTCTCAAAGAAAAATATTACAGACATCCCAACGCTCCAAAAGCCCATGAACTCTTCTGCAATCAAAACAAACGAAATCTTTTAAATCTTGCCAGTTTTTGTAAAGTCATCATGATCTTCTGAACTTTCGATCATATTATTACGCAACATTTCCCCCCCCCATNCAGAAAAAAAAAAAAAAAAAATCACATGAAAATGTTATTACCATCTTTTGTTTATTGCCATTTCGTTCCTCATTTTCATTTCCTTTATTTAATACATATGCAGTTACGTTGTTTTGTCCATAAGTATATACACTATAATATGCAGTTTTGTTGTTTTCTCATGAGTATATATGTAGTTGTATTGTTCTGTCTTTATACTGCCATGTGTTATCAATGTCTGACCACCCACCCATATGTTACTGTGGAACCTGGGTTCGTTTTGAATAAATTGAAAAAAAAAAAAGGCTCTGCAGCATCAAAGCAGTGATGCTAGTCTGGTCATGTTTTATCGCTACAATGAGAGTGATTTATTCCCTCCACACGGTGTTGAAGCGGCTTTAGTGGCCAAAAAAAAAATCCTATAATTTTGTTTTTAAAAGGAAGAAAACCAGACACTGTACCCACTTCATTATACAGTTTATGATTTTCCCCAACAACTTTTGAAAAGTGATTTCCCCCGCGCCACGTTTGGTCATGGAAAATAGCTTTTCGTAATGTCATTTTACCCTTCTGTATAGGAAAAACTTTACTAATGTCGACACCACGTCAAAGCCTTAATCTTCTAGGAATGTTT
>JAWQUT010000420.1:585921-605921 GCA_033807755.1 Ellobium chinense | reverse complement strand
TATTTTTATTTTCCCTTGCGATATAGCCTCTCATCTTGCCAAAATTAACGTCATTTCTGATGGATTAGCTGGTGCCCTCGATTGTCCATACGGACTTAGAAATTTTGTTGCTGTTATTATGTTTTTTTCTACTTTTTGAACTTTTTCTTCTCGCTCTTTCCCTCTCTTCCCCCTCCTCCCCTCTCTCTCCTTCTCTCATTCTATCTCTACCTACCTCCCTTCCTCCCTCCCCCCTCTCTCTCTCTCTCTCTCTGTCTCTCTCTCTCTCTCTATCTCTCAAAATCCATATGTTAACAGTTTTTTAAAAGAAGGACTTCTTCCTTTGCCGTCAGATAGGAAGCTTTCAATGTGAGCAGTACATTCAACTGAACTTGGATGCAGTCCACTTAATTTCCAGGGTAAAATTCGAAATTAATTTCAAATAATGGAAGCATATTTTTTATGCGTAGACTTGATCCTGGTTAATCGCAATGCCCTTAATCGCATCTTCGACTTAATCACAACGTTTTCAGAATATGTAAAAAGTCATTGGCTAATCGCAAATCCTTTACATTGCAACTTCTCCGTTGCTCTCGATAAGTTGCCATAAGGCGGATTTGACTAGAAATGGCCGGATACCAGGATCAGGTGACAAAGTGGGGAGCACTGGTGCAACCTTCTCTGAACTTTTCCGGGGCGAATTTTTAACACTACCGTATCTTCCACAGACCGCAAATTTCCCACCTAGAAATAGAAAGGCCCATTGTCTGTGACATTTCTTGCAGTCCCATCCGACCTCAGCGACATTCAAAATGCTGTCTATTTGTACCGCAAACAACGTCCAAACGTTGATTAAAAATGTAGAAATGAAGACAAACAGGGTGTAAACGGAAGCGAAACAGTAGATGGCGATGTACAAGTGGCAGCAGGAAAGAAGATTTTAAAAATGTCGTCTAAGTAAAGAGTTGTAATTAGATCCTAACTGCCAATATCTGAATGTCAGGAATAGGACATGAAGATATGGAGATAGACAGATAAACAGAATTAAGTTAGAGAGAGAGAGGGAAAGAGAGAGAGAGAGAGAGAGAGAGAGAGAGAGAGAGAGAGAGAGAGAGAACAAAGCAACCGACCATCGGGTCCCTTGACTTGCAGGTGACAGCTGAAAGCCATGGTAATCACTGTTATAACGGACACTTTTGAACAAAAATGATGAAGCAATAGGTCGGGGGGCATAAGATAATAAATGGGAGCTTGCGCAATAACGATGGGATCTCTAACCATCGTAAGAATACCATTACAGCGTCGGAGCTGAATGCACCCTTAGGGGCATTCAACAGGCAGAATCAATGTAATTCTTACCATCGTAAGAGATCCCATTGTTAATGCCCAGCTGTTATAAAGAAGCAATTAGTTTGCTATAACCTCTTACTAATTTCTCTATTTTTTTTTTCTTATTGTGTTAACTATTTTCATCCAATGGACCCTCCTTGCACGTGAAGGGGTAGGGCGAGAGAGGAAAGGCAAGGATGAAGCCGATTCTGTCATCGGGGACAAATAGGGGACCGGACTTGAGCATCACAGAGAGCAGCTCTCAGATATGTCTTTGTATCCTTGTTCCTCGCTCATGCTGGTAACTATAGGAAACATCTTTATAGATCTGCATTCGGGAGGTTTGACAGGACACTTTGATGTACAAAATAACTTTATTGCGTATCCAGCTTTAACACTGATTCCATTAATGCTGGCAAGTAGGCCCGCCACGCTACCTAGACTACATGAATAATTTGTATTGTGAACTCTACAAGGAAGAGTGCGCTTTATTACAGCAGATTAGAGCGTCCCATTTTCAAATAACACCTCCACCATATAGGACCCTCAATATATTTCCAGGAGAAACTGTTTGAAAATTAATTGCCTGTCGCCCTAGCTATCTGCAAAGGGTGGATTTCGAGGATACGAATATTAGGAATCGATTTCTGTGATGAAGAGTCAACAGACAGACTTTTTAGGAGCCATGAGCCAAGTGTGGTCCAGCCATTAAGAATATCAGGAAGTCAAAGGGCTGAGACACCTAAAAGACCTTCTGTTGCCTCGCTCTCCGAGTAAGAGGATTTTCATAACTCTTTCTGATTTCATCGTTCTCGTAGACTGTTGTATCGATATCTGCACAGCGCTGCGATATCCCCCTTTTGTTACGCCCACAGCTGCTTCTCCGAAATTGGCGACCTAAATTTGCGCAATCCCAAGAGAGCAACTTGGTGGTGGCAGTGATAGTAATTCTACACAACGCCTGCTCCGGTTGACAATGGAAATGGCGGTGTTGGGAGTTACAACCTGCTGACCTTTCCGGGCTACTCACACGGCACGCTGCACTCAGATCTCATTACCTCCCCTTGTTATGTCCTGCTTGTTAAAGCAACCTAACGACTACCCGCCGATGCTTTGCCTGCATGTAACAAGAAGTGAATAACAAGGTTTATTCCAAACAAGTCCAGACCGCACAAGGCGGTTTGTGGCCAATACAAAATTCATTACAAATGATGGGACGCAGGAACAGGTTCGGTACATACTGGTGTCGCAAGCATAATGTAATTCCATGACAATATTTTCAGTGGTTTCTGTCTGTCTGTCTGTCCGTCTGTCTGTCTGTCTGTCTGTCTCCTCTCTCTTCTCATCTCTCTCTCCTTTCTCACTTTCTCTCCAGTTTGAACATTCATCTTCTCTACAACTACCTCGTCACTACATAATAAAATGGCCTTACAGTGTCCTAACTTTTTAAAAATTTAAACAGCAGTTGGACGCACATATACGTCCCGGAAGTAGCATTCCCGTGTCATATCCAACATAGTCCTACATGTTATTTTCTACATACAGGAGCACGATATAGCCATAATTGTGCAACAGCACCGTAAAACTCTATTTTGAAGAAACCTACATACAAACTAATGAACTTATGGTAATTTAGTGAGATCACGACCTGAAACCCATGAGGTTAAGACGAAGACGTTAAACTCCAGTACAGTAGAACATCTTAACCTCGAACTTTACGCACTCAAAATCCTCGCCCACCTTTTTCAAAGTTTCGATTCCTTGCTCTGTATTTTTAAAATAAATTTACCTTAAAAACTCGGATACCTGAGGAATTGGAATTTCTGAGACTCTCCCTGAGATTGGAGTTTGTGCCTGATATTCTACATTTGCACTAATGCGACCACAAAATTACGTCATAAGGAACGAACTGTAAAGGGCTGACCACTATAAATAGTTTTTCTGCCAAAAGATCGGCATCGTCATGGGACACAACAATTCAATTCAATTCAATTCAATTCAATTTAATTCAATTCAATTCAGTTCTGTTTATTAGCTCTTGCAGACAACGGTGCGTGTCTTCTTCTACTTTATTTTACCGTCTGTTTAGACTTTTACACTAAAGTTGCTTTCATGATATGTCGAAGCTAATACATGAGGTCTTTGTTGGTTATTCTGCTATTTTCTACCGATTTCCAGAACTTAAATCTTGTTTGAAAATCGAAAAATAAAGTCCACTCCTAGCTTAGTTGAGCTTCCATGCCGCTATAATATATTTAATGAGAGATCATGACAGAATATAAAAATGTCCCGCGAGGAGTACGGATCTTTATGGTTATTATTTGCCAGGATAGTTGTGGTGCTTGAAACCATCTAAGGTTAAAGAAAGCTATTCTTGGGTCACATTGTCAGCTGTCTTGAATCTGGGACGGATTTCACTGACCATTCACAGAATCACGAATGGCAGCTTCGGGGATAATAAGACGCGTGGTGGGGCATTGCGTTCACTGGCGCAGCTTACTGCGTGAGTGACCGGAAGTCACCGAATTTCCATTTATAAGTGAAAATGACCTTATAATAAGAGGGCAAAATAATTGAGAAGCCGGATGATTCAAGGTTCCAACATCTTAATTAAAATAAAACCCAGGGCCTGTGTATGGCCTTTTCATGGACCTCATAAACTTATCAAAATGTCACTTCAGCGGGTTAAAACTGGTAACATAGTCAGCGCTCAGAATATCGACAGAAGACAAATCGCTGATGGTTGCGCAACTGATATCAGCCAATGAAAAAAACAACAACAAAACAATACTTACAAGGGTAGGCAACTCTCGGCCTGAAGTTTACACCGGTGATGTTAGTTTTTTTGCACCCATTATATTTTCCCCGGGTTATCAATCTTCTTGGCTGATTTTCACGACCTTTCAGGGCCCTGAAAGACTAAAAATAAATTCACGACTTTTTCACGTGTTCTGGATTGCGATGGAGAACCCTGTGACATAAATCCACAGTGTTTCTCGAGTTTTGGTGGATTTCGTGCAACAGTGACGGCAAGAAAATCATCAGCACTGCGAAGTGTGCTAAATTCATGGGTTATGTCATCATGAGCAGTGCAGGCGTAAGGGAAATGTTGGACAATGCCGTAGAATTTCTTTCTTGGAACGACTGATTTAGCGAAAGAAATAATGGGTTTCCAGAAATCGCTTGTAGCGAGCATAGACTCTTTAAATATGTTGCTATTCCTAGCGAGGTCAGTTGTAATAATAGTAATATACCAAGGAATGGGTTGAGGGTGTGACAGAGTAGTTATTCCTGTAGAGAGGAAGAAGAAAAGAAGGCGGGAAGAAAGGATAGGGAAGGAAGAAGATGACTACTGGAGAAACAAAAAAACAGAAGGATTTTTTTTTTATTTACCACGTAGGGATATATTTTACAGTGGAATACTATGTTATCCATCTCTTTCATAATACACAAACACATAGATCGATACACATTATACACATAAATACATAATATTGCAAATCAGTTCCATAACAAAATCACTGCCGGTCAGTCGCCGTGGTGCAGCACTTTGGTTTTCTCCTCCACCCCATTCTCTAACACGTGAAAGCCACCTGACTGGAGTGAGAAAAAGGGAGTGAAATGTGTTTCGCACGAACACACAGTGTAAATCACACCACTCGAGATTAGATTAGAGTTTGCCCAATAACGATGGGATTTCATACCATCGATGACTGGCTCCGAGACGCTGTGCACAAAATCTACAAAAACTTTAAGAAATTAACAGAATGTTAATTCTGATCAACAAGTTGCGACTCACATTCAATCTTCGACCAAATTTCGACAGGCTTTTTCGGGAAAAGTATCAGTACTGCTCCACCAAGAAAACACAAACTGACCGCTGTAAATTATGACGGTGCAAGCTACCTTTCCACGAAGCTGATCATGATAAGAACATTGATCACTCTCTCTCTCTGTCTCTCTCACACACACACACACACACACACACACACTCTCTCTCTCTCTCCCTCCCTCTCTCTTATCTCTGTCATCAGTTCTGTCAGTAAGCCCTGTGAAATTCGCGCCCAGCATGTCGATCTCATTCTCAGAAAGGGGATTCAGTCTTTTCCGGCACACGGGCGTATAATTTTGACAGGGCAGCCTTTATCACACCTTGAAAATCCACAAATCACAAGTTCGCGAGTTTTTTATTTTTGTTTTTGTTCTGTTTCTCTTTTAAAGATGAGATCATCTTTCCTGACTATCTCAGCTTTCCGCTCTCTCTCATTCCAAACGCTCTTGTGGTTACATCTCCTGTGGGTGTTATATTCAATTCTGTCCCTCCACACAAAACATGATAGAAATGTCGCACAGGCTGATGGACATCTTTATTCCCGGAAGCGCCCCACGCTCATTTGTTTTTACTGCGCATGGCAAGATTCTAGTTCCTGTATTCGAGGTTCATAATTTCTGAAGAATCGATTCCATTGGAAATCCTAAGTAGTATTTCAAAATTATTTCTCAGATGTTTGATCATAATGAAGAAGTTTTCTCTCTGCCGGTTTTTCAGCATGAAGAGGCAACAGTGCTCTGATCAAATACACTGAGTGGCATTACATTAAATACTAATTAAACTTCAAGAAATAATGACGTTTGATTTGGCGCTCGTGTCTCTTTTTCTTTCTTACATAAGAAAAAAAAATCCATTTCAAATCTTTCAACAAAATTCTGCATTAACAGTATTGATGATTCCTGTGTTCTGTGGCAATGAAAGAAAGCTCTCCAAAGAAAATTTGAACAGTAAAAAGCCTGGTTTCTTTAATTCTCGTAAAAAATTATCGTTTCGATTTCCCCTTTTCGTGAACCATTTCCTTTTCTTCAGTGGGAAGGTTCGTCCATCCTTAGATAACGAGGAACAACCGCTCACAGCCCAAATGCAGGGCGATATTGTTCGCAGTCTCTAATTCACTGCAAACTCTAACCTCACTTAAGTTAACGAGTCTCCAAATTACACTTCCGGGTTTGTTTTTTTCATGCTTTGAACTTTACGTTTGTTTCTATCTTTCCTCGGACAGGGCGTATGCACCTTTTCATCTCTTTCAAACTGCACATGCAAGATGCCGAGACCTCCTCTCATATTCTCCCCACGGTTCCAACTTCGTTAACAAACCGTGTCATCGATGAAAGCGATGCTTATCATTTTTACGCCCAGGTCCCAACAAACTCTCATCCTTCTTCCCCAAGGCTGGGCAGAACTGAGATCATACGAATGCAATTAATGAACTTAAGTTCAGTTCAAGCGAACTTGATCTGAGCTTAATAGTTATTTTAGACAATCTGATCTGGATCTGAACTGTAGCTGTTTTGGGTGATTGATGTAAACTGTAATTGTCTGCCTAAATTTCAGTTCAGTTCAGTTCAGATCTACCTCCAAAATCAGAAGCAAATGCCAATTTTAAAAACAAGAGAACCTGATCTGATGTGAAAATTACTTAATTTTCATGAATTGGATCTAGACTGGATCTTAGTTTTTATTTTTTTTTCCCCCCTCTGTGAACTGAACTTGATCTGAACTGACTTCACTGGTGAACATGTCCAACCCTGCTCTCCCCTATCCACTGCTTCGATGTCATAGGACAGAGAATTATGATCCCATTTCTTTATCCATCCCGAGGACCAAAGTTCGCTGAGGCAACTTTTAGCCAAACATTACGTCATAACAGTTCTGTAATAAGATGTTTGAAAGCCAACACGCTGCAATAGTCTTAGGTGACATTTTCTCCTCTCCCTCCTTGCTTCTTTTTTTCACAAAATCGCTGTTCCTTGTAAAAAAAATGATGTACTCATTCATTCACATTCATTATGTCTGTCTCTTTCTTAACCTTGAAAATGCAAACTGTCACATCACATAGCCATGCTAGAGATAACACTGATGTTCACCAATTAGGCTATTTTCAAGTCTATTCTAGATATATGGTAGGCCACAAGATCTTCAGTGTGAGTAGTTGGAAAGTATATTAGGGTGGTTTGAGGACATAATGAATAGACTCCTGAGAAGTTAGTGTTTCTATAATGTAACATGGATCTACAAGTGACAGTGAGAGAGTTACTGTAAAATTACTCGTGATTAGGGCCTGCAAAATGGCAGAAGAACTTACATGTATAATAGGTAGTTGAGAAAGTTAATGAGTGACTTGGCCTTCAATTGGTAGTAATATTGCAAGCTGCAAGAGGAAGCATTGATTAAAAAATAGGCTTATAGTTCAAATCCCTCAATATTTATGCTATCAAAATAACAATGCATTACGTATGTCTATAAGTGTATGCATGGGTGTATAAATATATATAGTTTGCCTTCTTATCTGTACAACGCTCAGTGCCTGATCTAGGCACTGGTGCTATATAAATGCAGTTTTATATCATTATTAGCAGTATAATCATTATCATTATTACTATTATTGTAACCTAGTTAGTAGAACTTTCTTATCAGCGCGCAAAAGGAGCATAACTACCCTTTCTAGCCCCACGAGTACCAGAAGAGGCACCCATTCCTAATAAGACAAAGAAAATTAATTCATAAATAAACCGAGATGTAAAAAATTCCTGCCTGCTAATGAGGGCAAAGGTTTTAATCAGCAGTTGTCGATTGGATCCTTTCTTAATGAAAACCCCGCCCGGGGTATAAAAGTAGAGGAGAGACACGATGGGACATGAACTCATTTGAATTTAATCACAAGATTTACGTCACACGGCTATTTTTCCGAACTTCATTAGTAAAGTACTGTACTACATAGAAACTTTGCAGATCGGTAATTAATATACTATCCCTCCGAATGCTACAGTAAAAAGAATACTGATGTTAAACGTCTAGAATTTTGAAATATGAAAGGAAATCCATATGAACCGAGGCAGTGTTCCCGGCCATTCATTTTGTAGGCGGGGCTTTCTTTCCAACGGTAATGATAGGATGGCACAGTTTTAAGACCTGCCTTTACTTTGATTGGGCCCAATCGAGTTTTGGCCACAGAGCTTTCAGGACAGCATTGCTGGTTTTTTGATACAGTTCATTAAAAATTGATTAAAAGTTGCCGTGCTCACGTGACCACACCAATGCAACTAAAGTAGTTCAGGCATTTCCGGTATCCTTAGTTCTCCTGTAGTATATAAACGGGCGGTCAAGCTTGCTTCCGTCGGCGCTAAAAATCAGTTCTAGTTGGTGTCTCCCAGGAAGAAGGAAATCGGTCAGCCAATAGAAGCTGTGGGGTCAGGAAATAATATTCCTGGATACTTTTGTGTATCGAATTTAAAGGTCTTATAGTGGTACTTACTGATAAAATCAGGGGTGGATGGGTTTGTCGGTAGAGCTTGTCTAAAGCTTTCAGGGAGGTGAAGAAAGAGGAAGAGAGAACCAACAGGAAATTACAGCTTTGACCTCATGGTTTCTATGGAAATGTTGATGTTCGGTACTGTGTTTTTCCTGTGAAACCTGAGCCAGACATAAGCTTAAGTTCAAGGATTTGCGTAGCACGCGGTTGAAACAACCATAGACCACAGCCAATGGTACCGGGTGGTATGATCAGAGCCTGAGACAGCCTGTGGACGCTAGCCTGTGGACGCTATTAATGAAACAGGCTGTACCCAAATCAGGCACATGTCTTGTGTGACAGGCATTTTTTTTTAATGCTTAAATGTTATTTTCGGTTTTGAAACGGATCTTGTTGTTGGCTATTACTAGAGGGATGAGACACGGAGAATCCTCGTTAATGTTTTTGTTTGATCAGTTGATCCCAATCCAGGGCTAGACCGATGAGGTTGTTGTCTCGCAGTGAGTGTTTCGATCTAAACCTCGGCTGGGATTAATCCATCAAAGAGAAACACTGGCAAGAATATCCTATAATATGACATACGATGCTTCTTACATTCACTCAGCCAATCCAACTCTCTAATGCTTTGTCGTGGATTGTTCTTAAAAACTGTATAATTTTGGTATGATGAATTGCATGTCATTAAAAAAAATATCCAGGCTTCGGTGAGTTTAATTACTGTTTGACATTTTCTAAAAGTACAAACCAAACGGAAGGAGGATGAAAAAGGGGAGAGGAGGCATGACGGTCTTAAAATTGCAGTAGGAAACAAATCCTGATCTTACTGCAGGTGAAGGCAAGATTAAGGCAAGAACAAACAACAGCATAATATGAATAGTTAAAAGTCGTGCCAACTGTACGTGCCGGAAGGAGGAAAAAGCTTCTAAAACAGCCCATACTGTAAACCTTAGAAAGGCATGTTCTTAAGATGTTGAGAAAACATTTACGAATAATGTAAACTCTTCCGCTTCAAAAACAACAGACAAGTATGTAAATACATGCAAAATGATCACATCGCGTTTTGATTTTCTTTGTCTCTTCCATGTTTAGCGAAAAGCAGGCTGATTTGGGGTGCGAAAGAGCTATTGACAGATATACCTCTTAATAAAGCCAACTGACAATAGTTCACAGTTTTTCAGTTGCTATAGAGAAGACCTTGACAAACAAGACAGTAAGATCACTATAAAAATTTTTGTTGTTGAAGGAGTTGGGACAAGGACGAGAAAGATAGATAGAGAAAACAAATTCCAGAACTTGGATAGAATAAAACAGAAATGTTTCGACAGAAAATGGCCCTGAAGATTTTTAGATAGACATTTACATGGAGGTCAACAATAATCCCAAAAATCTTTGCGCTGTTTTTGACGGTTACAAAAAAAAAAGCAAAAACAACATTGCTCCGTTGGTTTTTTGTTTTTTTTATTTGGACGCTTTCGTTAAAGTGCATGCATGTGGCATGCGTGTGCCTGTTTTTTCCCAGTAACACCCCCGCTCTTGAGCCTCAATTTCTGTTAAAAATCAAACCAGCCTATTTCTCTTTATCAGGATCTTTGGCTCCTGTTTGACATCTAAGAAGTATTGTCTTTTTGGCTGATACAAGCCCAGAGACACGTTCGTCGCCCATTAAGAATAATTTCTAGACCCTCTGTGGCATGTAATTGGTTGCCTTTTAAACCGGAGCACGCAACTACGTCAGTGCAGTATATCTGGTTATGGGATGAAGGAAGTGGGGAAGGATGCGAGAGGGCATTTGGATTCTAGGGATCCCCTGTTCGAGGATTCAGTGTTAAAAGGATCCAGTGTTAAAGGTTCCAACTCCTCGAATTTCCGAATTCATAGTTCGTGTTCGAATACATTTGAATTAGGATCACAGTTCCAGTGACCTGAATTCGAAATTCTAGTTCAGGTTTTTAAGAGGTCCCTGCAGGATCACCCGTCCATCTCCACAGTATGAAAATGGCACAATCGCCATTCTGTCGTGGCATCAGCTTGTGGCATCAGCATGTATCCATTCTTTATGATATCCATTAATATGAGTGTGAATGTATGCGAGAGGGAAAGAGAAATATAAGGAAGTGTGAGCAAGAATGGGAATAATGGAAGAATAGTTTGGATGAGTGAACTAATGGGATTCACTTGAACAGTAACAACTGGATGTTGTCTGAGCTTAATAAACGTATTGTTATTATTGATATACCTGACAGCTCCCAAAAGTCCCAAATACATTTTACAAAACTAGCCCGTCTATATCCAGTTTAGTTCAGTTTTACGAAACTGGAGTTGTTCCAGATCAGATCAATTTCCTTGGTTTTTTTTTAAATCGGCATTCTGCTCTGATTTTCAAGGTACATGTAATTAGAACTGAAATTTATGTCGAAAATTAAAGTCCGTGTCAAACACCCAAAATAGCCACAGTTCAGATCCACATCAGTTCGTCTAAAATAGCTGTAAAGCTCAGATCAAGTTCGAATGAACTGAAGTTCACGAACTGCATTCATATGATTTCAGTTCTGTCCAACCCATCTTTGACGCTGTGAATGAAGTAGTCGAGGCTGAACTTAAAAGAAATAGGAGGAGAGATTTACCTAAAACAAAACAAAAAAACCTTCGGTTTCGACGAGTTCAAGTTCAAGAATCTGCAAATTTCGAACATTTGCCCTTTCCAGCTTACAGAATTATAAAAAAATTGAAAACTTGACATGAATCATGAGGTTGTAGAGGACAAAACAGGTACTCAAAAACTGAACCCTTAATGCGAGAATGGCGTGAGCAAAAGGAGTGTGATATGGATTTAGACCAGGACATCGTCATTTTTTTTTAATGATATCCCAATGCACGCAAATTCTTTGATAATTTGTGCTGTAGAGGGCGTGTCATGGGGAGATGACTGGAGTAAAACTCCTGATGATAAAACACTAGCTCAGTCTATAGTGGTAGATTGAAGGAGCAAAACACAGGAGAAAGATAGATAGATACATGTAGATACATAGATAGAGACAGAGAGAGAGTGTGTGTGTGTGAGAGAGAGAGAGAGAGAGAAAGATAAGAAGAAGAAGAAGAAAGCGAGAGAGAGTGAAAAGAACGAGAGAGACAGAGAGGAGAAAGAGATCGGCAAAATGGATTAGGTAGCATAGAAGACCATACAATAATAAGTCTGTCAGGGCTTTTATAAACCAGGTTGAAGGAACGCAACTTCTGTAAGGCAATCAAAACCAAAAATAGAACCACATGCTTGAGGCACGTGATTGGCTACTGCCTAATGAGGCATTCCCCTTTCATTGGCTGACACAGGTCTCTTACAACCGGGTATATCTACAAATTTTGTAGGGAAAGAGAGAACAGACATGGGAGACTCAGGAATGGGTTTCATTAACCTTCAGTTTCACCGTTATGGCTGCATCCATTAGAAATGGATTATAGCGTATGTATTTACCAACAACGTGTATAAAAATTAATCAACAGTGGAACCTTGTTAACACACTGACCCTCAAGGACACAGCTAATGAGGGTGTATTATCGGAAGTGTTATGTCACTCTATAAGCAACAAGCAACATTGTATTTGGGACTGTTGAATATGTGTATGCGAAGAAGAGGAATGCGCTAAGCCACGGCTATCCTAACAAGAGTTCCAAGGTTCAGAATATCAATCGAGACCTCACGAGTTTCAGCGGTTCTACAGTTTCCAGAATACACTGATTTATAATATAAAGTCGAGATATTACAAGTTCGATCACATAGGTAGACTAAAGGGTGATATTGTGGCTGAAACTAGCAATCCTGACATTGAGAAATGGTTCATTTGCACGATAAAGAAAGAAATGAAACTTTTTGTTTCCTTCTCGGAAAGGGNGGGGGGGGGGGGGGGGGGGGGCTCAGTCTCATTTTGAACACATGGCATTTTAGTCATTGTGTCATTTTAAGTCTGTATACAAATAATTATCAAAATATGTAATATAAAGATTAAAGAAGGTTGTGTAGATGGACAAATTAATGAATGGACAGAGTGGCATTAGCTGATAAGCAAGAAATTAACACAAAATATGAAGATACCATGTCGATAAATAAATATATTTAATAGTCACGAAATTCAGCCTTTGCCAGTTGCCAGTTCAGTGCTCTCATAAAACACTTCATTGCCCCTTCATCACCCCAAACCTTTCGGAAAAAAAAAGGTCAAAGTTCCTTGGAACTGTTTATCTAAAATACGTAGGCCTATATTTCCAGGAAATCTCCTATGGTACAAATTGTTTGAAAGGTTAGTGTGAAATCTCAATAGTCTCGATCAATCACAAGCGCTTCATCTTGGTTCCAGAACCGTTTAGACGTAAATACTAGATCCATCAACCTTCTTGAGTATCAGGATAAGTGGGATTATACATTTCACGGACCATTCGATTCTACTATAATAGCGGTGTCTATTATACTCAAATCACTAACACACTCAAACAGAGAATGAGAACAATTAAAAGAAAAATAACAACATTTTATTTTCAGTTTAGACCTCAAGAGGGCCATTATGGGAAAGGTAGACATAATGCTTACGACATTTCTTGACGGTACGATAATATTAAACGCTAGGAACTAGAATCAAATGTGAATTTCATATCTGGTTCATAACGTGAAAAGTGGTCCTAACACCAGGAAATCCCATATGCACATTCCTGCTTCTGGCGATAACGGTTCACATGAGATCCAGAGTTGGAAATAAAAGCTCACTGATAATAATCTTCAGCAATAAGTGCAGTCCTGTCCAGTCCAATTGAAGGGAAGCAAAAATTTGCGAGGAACAAAAAGAAAAAAAAAATTCCGTGACTTCCCGGTTGAGTGCAAAGCTATTTAACACTCAACAAAAAAATATGAATAATTCATTGCAATAATCATCCACAATTATATATCACCATCATAAATAATTCAGTGGAAACAGCTACAGCAGCAGCAGCAGCAACAACAACAACAACAACAACAACAACAACAACAACAACAACAAACCCAGTAAGAAAACAAAGACCCCAATAAACAAATGTAGGTTAAAATTGGTTATGTAGTCTATAGAGAGAGAGAGAGAGAGAGAGAGAGAGAGAGGAAAAAAAAAAGAGTATTGCATTTGAGTAATAAAATCTCTCAAGCACTTGATACCCTTTTTCTATGCGGCCACTCCCTGGAATGCCAGAGAAGTTTGCGACCTTTCTGATCCTAGTGAATATGATCAATCACACGTAAAAAGGGTATCATTATCGTCGGGCGAAGAAGGTCATTCCAACCAACTTCCACTGGGTATTTCTAGACATCACGCTGGTTTTCTCAGAAGAGATTTATGCCATCGGCTCGTCAGCCATCCTTCACCTGATGTCTTGTCTGCTCCAGTGTGTCAGTTCGTCTGTTTGTCTGCCTCTACTATTTCCATTTTGTATTCCGCAATGGGGTTGCTAAAAGGGGAGAGAATTATTTTGCGCCACTTCAAAGGTGTGTTTTCCATAAACACAAGCCCTAGAGAGTTCTCTTGAATGTTCAGATCCATAAACTACGTGGTTCGGTTTCTATGATGACCGGAATCAGAAATCAGTTCTCCAAGGATTACTTTCGGGTGTTGTCATCTACAAGTCTCGAGACAAAAGTCTCCATAGAAACAGACATCACAGACTTGTCCTCTTCGAGTGCACTTGAATACCAAACGCCATTTTTAGTTACGTAGAACACACGAAGCGGTGATGTGTTCAACATAACCACGCGTAATCTCGAGATAACTCTTAGCGCCATCGGTGGATCAAAACTCTTCTCTTTTTTTGTTTTAGTGTCTGTAAAGTTAGCCGCCCAAGGTAACGCCGGTTAAATGCAAAGCATCGACTTCCCAAACCACTGATCAAAATAGCAAGTCTCCTGATTTCACTGTACATTCAACATAGCGTGCAAATCAGTGCTGTAGCCTGACATGGCCGTTAGTGCGCCTGGAGCAAGTTCTCAGAAAAAATTCTGCTTCGTTCAAACTGTAAAATTCTCGATGGAAGCTGATGAAAAAAGCGTTTTCACCTAGGGCGGATTTTTTGTTGTTGTTGTTGTTGTTGATGATGGCAAGTCAGCGAGTTCAACACGCTTAATACTTTATGAAACCCCCAGTGTCATAAATGTCACGTTTGTTACAAAACAAAACCAGACCGAAATCAAAAGAAAGGTCTTCAACCATTGCCTGTGGACATAGCTTTGGTGTCAACTCATGCAGTGCAAAATCTCTTCATAAAATCCCTGGCTTTTCATGATGACATGAAAAGAGCATGTGGTATAGCTTAGTTTAGCTGACCTGTCAAACGTCTGGGTCATAGTGGTATTTAATGTCATGGAGCATTTTGTTATGTACAAATGAACCCGGAAGTAATAACTTTGTTTTCAGCCAATGTTTCAGAGGACAGCGGTTAGTGAGATTTCTCAATGTAATAATAATAATAATAATGGTTAATAACAGTTATGAATAATAATAATCGTAAATGAATAATAGTAGTAAATAATACTAATAAATAAATAATAGTACTAAATAATAATAATAAATAAATAATAGTAATAAATAGTAGTAGTATTAATAAATAATAATAATAATGATGACGATAATAATAACAACAATAATAATAAGTTTCTCTGGATATCCACTGTCTCTCAGAAGTTGCATTCCTAGTAAACCTGTAAGTAAAAGTTAAATCAGCCAATAACTGAGAGCTTGTACATTAACAACGGGATCTGTCACCATCGTAAGAACGAAATTAGTTCATCGGTGTTGAATGCACCTTTAGTAGTATTCAATGAACATGCAGAGTTCATGTAATTCTTACGGTGGTAAGAGATCCCATCGTTAATGAGCAAGTTCTCCAATAGCAGATTTTATTATTTTCTTTTTTTGCCGATATTCCTCACTGTTTAGCACTATATGTATAATGGAGCCAAAGAACATTTCAGAGTTAATAATAATGGTCCTTTATTCTCCTTCTTTCTCTCTGTTCTCACACAGATCTAATGCCCTCACACCTCTTTCGTCCTTTCTCCTCAAACCGTTGATCTCATTCTCAATGCACCTGTTACCCTAAGGGACGTTACTCTTACATTGATCTCTCGTACGTTTCTATGTTCATAACATTCATTACGTTTTCACTGGACTACGCATGTTTGATTGATTCACAGAACGTGAGCACATATCTCCAGGTTTATATTATTATTTGCGCATTTTAATCGCGATTTTGTGCGGGATCAGCAGATATGAAATTCTATGGGGAGGATCAAAACAAGAATACTTGAGAACTTGCGCATCAACGATGGCATTGCTTACCATCGTAAGAATTACATTAGGGCATCGGTGCTAAATGCACCCTTAATATCGTTCAACATGCAGGTTTAACGGGATTATTACGATGGAAAGAGATCCCATCATTAATGTTCAAGTTCTCATTTCTTAGATGAACATATCTCTCAAAAAATTATTTTGGCCTTTAGACTACGCCACGCCAGTAATCTACGGTGTTTATGGCTGGATAAAGAAACCGTTCGTCTCACTTAGGGTCCACCCCTAGATATATACCTTCATTCATTTGGCGGTATTTAAAAAAACCCCCCAAAAAACCCACCAAAACTCTCAATCCATGTCAGGAATTGATACCGATCCCAAAAGTTTACCTTCTCGTTAGGATGTGTAGCCCAGTCGAGACATTAAAGAGCAGTTTTACTTAATACTATTAGTATAGTGGACAAAATTTACTTGAGTACGAAATCATTGTTACCCCCCCCCCNCCAAAAAAAAAAACAACTAAAAAACAAAACTCTTCCATTCTCATTGGCTGGGGCCTTCGACGGAGAATGACCGTTAAGTAGTTAAATTTTGTAAAGTTTGACGAACGTACGATTTGTCCTCTTATGTACGCCAGCCGAAAAACTGAGATCACAATTCATGAGCTTATATTTCAGATGGAAACGTTCTCTTTACATCTTTATGCCCCATAAATTACCTGCATAAAGCGACCACCTGTTTAAGATTGAGAGCTTTCGTGAAGTACGAACGATAGTCATAATGTAGATCTACAGATTCAACGGTAACTTTCATTCTGTGAAAAAGTCCTTTAGGTATTGTACAGGTATACTAGGTGACGTCAAGACTTCGTATACCCAAAAAATCTCATTAATGCCATTTTTTTATATTCTACATAAAATTTTACTCAAAGGAACCTCAAATACTCAAATTTTGGACTAGTTCTTTGGAATTTAAGTTTGGCAAACTTTTTTTTTTCCCCAAAAAAGAATAGGTGAGTCGAGGATTTCCTTGCCGACAGGAGAGACCCTATGGACATCACTTTCTTGTACTCATGAAATTCGGAGAAATAACGCTCCAATCCCATGTGACACGTGCGACAGGGTTCACACTGATGAAGTGTCCCATTATGCCCCCTCTTTGTCGTTTACACCCACAGCGGGCTTTTAAACGGTCCATTACCCACAGTACGAAGAGGTTATTAGGTATACAGGGGTTCTCTTAATCTCTGTTAGGCACATCTGCATTAAAAGCCAATACCACTGTTAAAACATAATCTCTCTGTCTAGTCTCACAGCATCTCAGAACCAGGAAGGGAATGTGAGGTTAAAGGAACAGGAGGAGATATTTGCTTCACAGTCTGAAAAAGTCCATAATATATTTTTAAAAAACAACAAAAAACTTTAAATCGTGTACATTTTCTTTCCTTCCGTCTCGCCATTTCTGAGAAAACACCTCTTGAATTTCAGGATTTTCATCTTACATACGCTAATATGACTGGTGCTGTGTGACGTCATAAAGCGATAAAGGCTAGCAAACAATTGGTTTGAACGCACGCGCAATCGTCTGCTAGTCTATGTCGCTTTTTTACGTCAGGCAGCATGAGTAATGGCGGCGCGCACAAGAGGAGAATTCGAGATTCCGAGTTTGTTTTTTTTTTTCCCTTAGAAACTGTCGGGCGAAATGAAACTAGACTCAGATCAACTTTCATAAAAAAACACTGTGGACTTATTAGGCAGTGAAGCAAACAACTAGTCCTGTCCCTTTAAAGATATTGAAGAGTGTAGAGTGTGGTTTCCTCCCTCTCACTGACCCGCACACCCGTCACCCCTACTTCTTCTTCTCCCCCCTCCCCTAAAAAAAAGCACCCCAACCGCTGCCCATGTCAACGGAAGGCTAATGGGTTCAGTGGTTCAGAGGGGTCAGTCAAGCACGAGCCATCAAATGGAATTTAAGAGCACTGACATGCGTATGACATAAGTTTACACCCTGGAGAGTTCCGCTGATGTCACGTGGTGCTCAGTCAGACCAGTAACTTGGCGTGATAGCCATTTCCGTCACGTCCGTTAACTCCACTAGCGTGACGGCTGACAGAGGGTAAAGGGCAAAGGTCAGGGCAAAAAAGTAGCTTATCTGAACTGGTCTCGTTGATCAATCCCTCATTTTTGTGAAATCGGATCGGCTCGACCCAGAAACTGTTTCTAATGATGATGTTTTTCATTTTGGGAAATTATTGTTGGGTTTTTTGGAAGTCTCCGAAAAGAGCAACAGCATTAGGGGAGAATATATACAACAACAACAACAACAACAAAAACAACAACAACAAATAAACAAACAAACCAACAAACAAACATATAGTGGGGGCAAGAATGACAGAAACAAACAGGTCGCCAGTTGGAACTTTTCCTTCTACCATCTATGAGAAGCACATATGACCAGCTGTCATAGAGGATGTTATACTAGGTTAAATAGGATGCCTTAACTTCAACAACATCAACATCAACAACAACAACAACAACAACAACAACAACAACAACAACAACAACAACAACAACAATAACAACAACAACAACAACAATAACAACAACAACAACACAAGAACAACAACAACAACAACAGCAGCAGCAGCAGCAGCAGCAAAACCGTCGGCATAAGACTGAAAGAGGCACACACCTACTTCACGTGAAGAAACGTGTCCATCAATCATCGCCAACAACCAGTGATAAGCACAGGTCACAGGGGATTTTCAAACCGGGTAACATAGTGTCGAACTATCACAAAAGAATGAATTTCAAGTACAGGAATATTGGAACTACTGTTGTTTTTTTTGTTTTTTGTTTTTTTCTGGTATGGAGAACAAACACCACACTTTTATCATATTAAGATCAGAAAACCTGTGGCACCATTTCTATTAATGAGGCTAAAAGGCAAACCATAGATCCAGATCTAGATGACGTTTGATTCTGCGTGAAAGACTCTTTTATATATTGTTAATATTTCATCTCTCTCTAAAAGGTCTGCCAAAGCTGTCACAAAGCTCCTTTTAGTGTATGAGGTACACCAGAAAACATTTATGCTTTCTTCATTTTCTTTTGCTAATCCCTGTTCGGTTTTTCAGAGGTCCTTTAGCGGATGACTTCTAATCCCGTAGGATGTCTGTCAACGTTTTTGAAATCTGTTTGATATCAAGTAACTTTGGCCACTTCAAAGGGCCCAGTGCTAGACTAAAGGGCCAGTTAATGAAAATGTAAACATACTCTAATTTCTTTGGTGAGGTAAAATAAACTGATCAACTGATAAGATTATCAATTAACACAGCTGTGAGGTAGTCGATATTTTCAAATATCTACTAACGTGAGTACTTATTGTTCCAGTATCGATGATAGTCAGTGTCGATAATGACGTCACAATGACTCATCAGGTTGGCTGACTACCAAGGGTTGTAACGATCAGAATTACCCAGAACAACTTTTTTTTTTCCTTAAACGAGGTTTGGACTAGTTTTGATTCAGTGTACTACAAATATCTCTCTCCCTCCCTCACTCACTCACTCACTCACTCTTCTCTGTGTGTGTATGTGTATGTGTGTGTGTGTCTGTGTCTGTGTGTGTGTCTGTATGTGTGTCTGTGTGTGTGTCTGTGTGTGTGTTTGTGTGTGTGTGTGTCTATCTGTGTGTTGTGTGTGTGTGTGTGTGTGTGTGTGTGTGTGGTGTGTGTGTGTGTGTGTGTGTGTGTGTGTGTGTGTGTGTGTGTGTGTGTGTTTTGCCCTCGTTATAATTTATGATTATATTCAAAGCGGTAATAAAGTGTGACAAGACTGCAAATTGAAATCAAATACACTTAAATGAAATACACATACAGAGCTAGATTATCGACAATATCGACTACTTTTGGAAGTGAGTGCTCTCATATAGGGTCAGTATCGAAAGTACACATTATTGATATCGATCAAGGCTATGCCATCTGATCAAATGGACATCATCTTCTGAAACGAATTTAAGGACGTTACCAAAATTTTTCTGAGCTTTTGCTTTTTTGAGGGGGTGGAAGTTGGGTAGGGGTGGTG
>JAWQUT010000420.1:533680-564351 GCA_033807755.1 Ellobium chinense | reverse complement strand
CCCGCTGATACAAGCTACTGCCCAAGGGGCAAA
Source organism: Ellobium chinense (assembly GCA_033807755.1). Lineage (NCBI taxonomy): Eukaryota > Metazoa > Mollusca > Gastropoda > Ellobiida > Ellobiidae > Ellobium > Ellobium chinense. The sequence continues at coordinate 564,318 of JAWQUT010000420.1, read as the reverse complement.
CTCCCACCAGCACAACTAGTGATAATTTAGAGCCATAAGTCATTGCAACAACCCCCTATCAGCTTCTGTTTCATATATGAGTTCCTGGGTTGTTGCACCAAAGTAATGACATCGATGCAAAAACACTGGAACTAATAAAAAAAAAAAGAAGCACATATGAGGCTCTTTGCACTGAGGTAATGCTATCATCTATCATGGGTGTAGATGTCTAAGGTTCATATCTTTCAGTCAGTCAAATAGTGTCATTGTGCCGTTTATATCAGCACTGATATATGGCTATTGTAAAGTAGGAAAATTAATATTTGTCCTGTTCGTGTACATAATTTTGGAAAAGAACTCTAATGTACAAACTCATAACTGCAATATATTTGTGCTGAACCACTTGAGTTATAAAATACTATTTCTAAAAATTCATGTCAATATGGAGATTATATTTATATCAGGTTATCATTAAATGGTAACATTAATCCTAGAATACATGTGGACATGTTTTTGCTGTTTTTTGTCCTTTTCCACATGCTGCTTCCCTGCTAATTCGCTCTTTGAAGCCAATACCATGGTAAAAACAAAATCTCTTTATTACCTCTTTGCACTTCATGTACAGTGGGACACTATACAGTCTTCACACACATCCTGCCTTAAGTAAGATATTTACATACAACATCATTCCTGCGTGGATAAAAACAACCTGAAACAATTTGCACTCATTTACCATCTCACATTGTCAAAGCGCACACTTGTACTTAAACACAGTTACCTTGGAAACTCAAAACAACCCAAACTGAGAAAGACTGAAAGCGGCAGACATCCCAGAGCAATAAAATCATCAATAAGCTGTGAAATGCAACAGTCTGAATTCAGATGTGAATAGGATTATATCAATTCCACTCTTTAAAATCTAACAACAAAAGAGCTTATCTTTGTCACTGCTATATTTGAGAAAAATGACGTACTTCTTTCTGAATATAGTTCTTTGTTGGAAAAAAAAAATTCTTGATGAATTTGTGTTTTTCATATTAAGGATATCTGCAGACTCACAAAATATGTTATTGGAAGATGGTTACACACTCACAGGTAGTTCAAAAAATGCAAAAAACAAAAAAAAAACAAACAAAAAAAATTGGCAGGACAACCAACATAACAAGCCCTTTTAATATGAGACCTTCTGACTTTTTCATTGAATAAATCCATCACGTGTCGCTACAGTAGCTCATCATCCAAACTGAAAAATTCCCCTGGAAGCCATGGGTTACAAAGAAAGAACAGAATCATAAATACTGCAAAAGTAACAATTTTTACTGACCTGTCACATGAGAAAAATTCTTCACATATATCAACAATAACTTGGCACAGTGGCTGACACCAGCATCTTCACTAAGGAGGGACATACCCTCATTGTGTCATGAACTAAAGGGACAAACACTTGCTACACTGGGATAGACCTGTTTTGCATGGGTGTATTCTGTTTATTTTCACTTTTTGTGACAGAATTTGTTTTGAGTCAAGATTGACCCATCTTTTCCCACCCAGTTATAGCCATATCAGACACCAGGTTTGGGTTCCCAACAGGCTGTTGACAAGATGGTGTCTTTTAACACCCTGCCCTCCTCCCAAATTTACCGTATTGCCCACAACACAACTCTAGTATCTTGAAAATGAATTTAGTACATAAAATAATTTGAATTTTGTTGTGACTTCCATGTTCAGTTTGACAGAGTTGTGCCCCATGACAAGGTATTTAGAATAAAGCAAAGAGTGTCTAGGCCAGTAATAAAAGGGTTAAACATCACAAACAACATCTAAGGAAAAAGTTGCAACTGAGAGGACTCCAACTCAGAATTTTTGCACCATTCGACATGCGCCCCACCTCTACTGGCCTTCGACAGAGTGTTTTATGTCTACTTGGTGATCTCCTAAACCTGAAGTTCAGAAACTACTTTATTAGCTTTTCCTACTCAGAGCTCGATATTTACAGATAAAACAAATCAAAAAAAAAAAAAGATTTGAAATGAAAGTAGAAAGCAAGCTCTCTATCTCTCATTTGACGACCCCTAATGCAGCGAGCTTTGTGATGGGTAAACTGACCCACGAAAACAAATCCTTTTGCTTTCAAATTCATAATGTATCCATCTGTCATTCCAGTAAAATGACACATAAGCCGTTATATCCTAAATCCATTAAGACCATATTTTATTCTGCTGTTGTGGCTCCCGTCACCGTAAAAGCCATCAAAGAATTAAGAATTCCATTCCAGATATTCATCTTGCCGGTGTTCAAGATGACCTGATATGTAAACATACACATAAAGTGAAAACATACAAGAAGCCCCCATGAATTTGTTTGCAAAATCATGCAGTGAACCCTAACAATTTTGGTGCTGGACTCTAGATCTAAAGGTCAGGGCTCTGATTCCTGATAACTGTCGTGTTGTAAATGCCTTTCATTCACTTTTTCCTCAGTACACCTGTCTGTAAAATGGGTACCTGGCTATAGGCAGTGAAAGATATTGTTAGCATGCTCGTGATCAGTGCCTGTAACTAGTAGTGGTACTACATGCTCTCCGGGAGTTGAGAAGGTTCTTGAATGATCTCGCCTGCGGGTGTAATTATAATGTGATAAGTGAGCAGTAACCTGACTAATATGACTTATCATCTGCATTATCATTATCATTATTACGATTAAAACTGTGGATGCTCAAGAGAATGCCCTCTCAATGTGGAACAGAGGCTGAAACCCAGAAAGAAATATCTCTCCTTGCGACATACAGCACTTCAGCTAACATGTCCCAAGTCACTGATAATATCAGAATACAGGATATATCATAACATAAGATATGAACATATATCACATAAGAAAAATAAAGACCAATAGAATTTTCAAAATGCACACAGGAAAAACTTATGATGCAGACACATGCAAAAAACCCCTCTCTCTTCATGAGCGCATGGAATTATTCAAACACGTAAGGATTTCCCACATTCATCACAGTGATGTGTCCACAGTTGTGAGATGTTCAATCAATACAAAACTACTAAGTGACAGTCATATATTCATCTCACAGATCTACTGTAGACTCTATGCTTGACTCCAAACTAGTGCAATCAGCAGTTTTAACCATACGAGTCTAACCCATATCAGATGAAGACCATATGTGTGCTAAAAGTTTTCTTTGATATCAGTAATAAAAAACTATCAACCAAAAGTGTAGTTTTCTTTGATATTAGGGAAAGAAGCTATTAACTGACCCCATGTAGTGCATGAATTTTTCCTTGGAATAACTTCACCTGTATGGAGTAATAAAAAACTATCAACCAAAAGTGTAGTTTTCTTTCATATAAGGGAAAGAAACTATTAACTGACCCCATGTAGTGCATGAATTTTTCCTTGGAATAACTTCACCTGTAATGGAGTCAGCGATTTCATTATGTTCTGACCAGTATTATAACAACAATAAACTGTGATTCTCAAAGAACTACTGAAGGAACTTAGTAAATCATAGCTGGTATGGCATAGAAGTGTAAATGGTATCTGCCCCTACGCTGTAACCTGGATGTGACGCGTGCATTAAGTGTGGTTGCCTGTCCATGCCGTTATAAAGGACAAAGTCACTATTTCCACGTAAGGTTAGCGTCATGAGGTTGTGGTATGGGATAGAGATGGGTAGTGCTTACGCTCCTGTTCCAGATCAGCGATGATTATGTACTACAATGGTACAGAATCAGTAATATGTCACAGATACCAGGGAGACTAAGCTGAAGAAAACAATGTTTGGAGATCAAAATATTGTATATCGTCACCGTCCCCTAATACTGTCGTAAATGCAAATCTACCAACAATCAGTTACGACAGTGTTAGGAGACAGTGACGATATATAATAACAACTGGAGTCTACAAAATCCTCACCAATTAAGCTGTGTAATGTTTCTTCTGGAATCTGAGTGTAACATTTTTAACCCACTTATTCTCTTTTTTTTTAACGCTTTATCATTGAATTTACTGATTTTTTCATTCATCCCAAACAGAATATCAAGACCTTCTATATTTCTACAGCTCCAAAATGTGACACGTTACTGAAACTGTGCTCTTACATGACATAATATAATATAGTCTTCAATTAGGAAGCCGCTAAAGTGCCTCACCAGCTTGCTCTACAAACATCCTACACACCATCCATCATACATCTGTAAAATGTAATCGTCAAATTATTAATGCACTGCTAGGAGTGGCAAATATTGCCAAAAATGAGGTCACATATTTCTAATTCACAGTCAGACAGCTAACATCAGAAATCTAGTCTTTACTCAAAAAAGGACACACACACACACACATCTTGCTGGCTGAGTTACATCCAGGACTGTGTTATACATGCTTTAAAGCTGAACTGGGATTTCATTGGCTTTTAAGAACACCAAACTCCAAGACTACAGACAATACATGTCCAAGGGCTATGGAGCTGTATCAGACATGGCCGGGTGGGTTCGGAAGGCCATTCCAGCAGAATGTCACATCAGTGACACTAATTTCTGAAAAGCTTTGAGTGTGCAGCAATTAGTTATGGTTGTTTCTATCTGGAGTTGATTTATTCTTTGAACATAAACCAAAAGTGGTCACTGTAAAACAGAACTTTTCAGAAATTAGTGTAAATAAAATTGAACTCTGCTGGAAATGCCCTGGAATTCAAAAAAATTGTAAAGCAATCTCAAGCATTTTTATGAGGGGCGAGAGGAGCTGATTACAAATTAATGAGCTCAACTAAATTTCATGGTGGAAGCACAACACGTCTGAATTTCGAAACAATTTCAAGATTAAGTGACTGGTCACACAAAAGACACAAGGGGAAATAAATGCTGGAATTTTCATTAACTGGAGAATGGACAAAAAAAATCAGTCAAGTCTTGGAGCCAAGCAAAGTGGTATCACAAAAAACAACAAACTCAGACATCATATGTGAAATGAAATACTCAGCAGTGGTACTAGGAATAATAATAATAATAATACTAATACTTGAATACCAAATGCTTCCTTTATAACTTAAAACACCTCGAAAATTCAAGTTTAGTCTATGCTGGTTTAATTTGTGGGGATGAAAATGGCTAATATATAACTGAAGTTCAACCCCCAAATTAGTTTATATCTTTCAAAATTCAAAACAAAGCTAGACAAAAAAAGGTCAAAGAAAAACTTAAAATGCCTTCTACTGCAAGGAAATCCTATACATACCCAGTGACCCAGTTTTTCATCTACTCACATATAAACCTCCACATCATGAAATAAGTCTCTTGCTACAGCTTGACATCCATTCTATTTTTAGTACAAAATGTGCAGCACCATAGGAGCAAGTAATGAAGTAGTATGTGGAAATCTCTACACAAAGCAAAACAAAACAAAACAAACTAACTGAAATGAGAGAAAGGATAAATTAATTTTAATTACATTTATTCACAAGGTCCTATCACCTTTTCATGTAATAAGGCTTAAATGTTCACAGATCTATCTGAAGTGAAACATGGAACCAGTAATCTTTATATGGTGGAACTGATTCACATTCAGCTTTCTTATCAAGCTACTGATGGTGTGTTATCAGAAATTTTGTGTTATCTACTGTGCTCTTTAACCCTCTAGTGCCCAGACATAGAAATACTGGTAGGAAAATTCTGAAAATTCACATACACACTTCAAATGCCACCCAAAATACACATAAAACATAGACTTTGAACATTGTCAATATTTAATAGGTGAAAAATTTTGGGTCAAATTTGGACCTCCGGGCACTGAAACATCCGTGCCATATTTGGACCACTCCATACTGGATCCTTGATGTTGGGTTGCCAAATATGGACCACTGGGCACCAGAGGGTTAAGAGCATCACAGCTGCTGAGACTGTTGACTGCGAGTGTGTTGAGCAAAGAATTATGTTATGCAGCAGCTGTGTCAACACAGTTCCACTCTGTCACTCTTACAGTGACGTCAAAAATGAAGTATGCTATGATTAATGAAGAAGGTAGCAGTTTTTAAAGGAAAAGAGTGAACTGCTGAAATGTTGAATAACAGTTGTGGATAAATTAAGATTTAAAATTTTTGTGGCTCTTCTAGCCTTGCATGTTTATAAAGGTGTGTGGACTTCTCAAGATGTTGGATGTGTCCACAACGGAATTGCCACACACACAGTGTTTTTGGATCAACAACAAACACTGTTCTAGTGGTCAAATCTGTGAAATGTTAAGCCTTATCAAAAAAGTGATAGAACAGTAGCATCTTAACAACAAGAAACTGTCAGATACATTAATGTTTTCGTTAACAGTCCATACCGTTGCTCAAGAGCAATAATATCATATGTACATATACTGTATTTACTTCTGGCTTTACATTTGGCATAAGACATTATGGCTCTAAAGTGATATGCAATGTTCTCAAGTGAGCTCCGTGGACGTGTCATCTCCATTTAGGCCACACTGAGTTCTGAGTCTTTTAAGTATTGCTTGTAAGATGGCAAACACAACCAGGTATGAGATTTCACAGAGTTCATTATTATGAAAGATACATGGCTCTCCTCAAACAATTCCTGTGGACACCCACCGCTAGTGCTTTAAAATCTCCATTTAATTCTTGCTGACTATAACCACTTCTAAACTTTGTGCATCATTTCAGTGTTTAGCAGGCAGTAACATACACCCAGTCGAGTTCCTAAACTCTCTGGCATAATGTCCCATACCATATGATTTAACTGAAGGTATACAGCCTTGTACATAAACACTGACCATCAATATAGGGGTCAAGATATCCCTCCCTCCTTTTCCATGGCCTAAATTTGCCCTTAGATGAAAACTGATCCTAGTTCTGCAAGTGCATCTCATCAGCTATCAGTGATGATATCTGCTTGTTATTATACTTCTAACACAGTTAAAAATTCATAACACGGAACGCAATTAACTGGCATATTTCTCCTCAGGAATCACATTGTTTTCGTAAACTAACACGAAAGAAGAGCACTGTCAAACAATGACAGTATCTCACCAGCACAAAACATTTCGTAGCATGGGTTCATGTTTATTTACATGAAAGAACTTTTTGAAACAGAAATATGAGTTCCTCCATACTTCATATTCACCAGCTTAGTTGACTTAAGATAAGTTGTTTTATGTCTTCAATTGCTTTGGGAGGGGAGGAGGAGGAGGAGAGTAGGCGGTGTGGCAGCAGGAGAGATTGTGTAGGGAAGGGAAGGATTAAGTGGGGGATAAATCTGACTCAAACTCAAGTGAAAACAACTCAAACATCCTTTGCAAGCTGTCACAAGAATTTGTCTTTATACACTTTCACTGTTGCTGAAACATCTTTCTTAATAGTGAATGTAGTTCACTGAAATTTTACCAGAAGCCCCACGAATATAGCAAACAAATAAGTTTATCTGCTTTTTCCTTTTCTTTCCTCAACTGAAGTACAATTTAGGATAAAGAATATTTTCCATAATTTCTTGTATGCAACAATTAAAAAAAAAGAAAGGTCCCAAAATATTCGACATATCCTTCGCATTTTGTGCAGGTGGGTCAAGAATGGTCCACCAGTTATAATCTGTAAGCAGACTCATCAATGGAAGTGGAGATTTTAAGAGTTATTTAAGTTTGCTGTAGCCTTCCTATATCACATATGTTGTCTCCAAAATCACATATATTGTCTATTTTTCTCCTCCTGTTATATTACGCATGCGTTCGTACATGGAAGCTGACACATAAAAGATCTTTGGCTTTTAAGTTAATGAATTTAAACAACAAACAGAGTCAAATGCATCGCTACAGACCAAATTATGATCAAATTTCCAAGACACTTAACATCAAACTTGTTTTCTTAGAATTTTCGCCACTGCACAGGTATGACCTGCTACCACTTCCTGATTGGCTACATTAATGCAGTCTAAAACTTAATATTTTTAGCCGATGAAACAACACATACAAAGCTTTCATTTCATACCAATATCTTGACAAGGCCAGAAAGTGATATGAGCCTCAACTGTAATGGCTGAAAGAAACAGTTTTCTATAATGAAACTGCACTGCTGTTATTTGACAATGTATATCTCAAGAGCTTGACATATGCGTTATTCATTTACATCTTGAATCCTGACAGTAAACTATGTGTGAAGATACAGCATTCAAATATACTTTGTGCTGCAATTAAACTCTGCCACAAGCAAGGACGTGTTGATGGTCCCCCTCCCACAAAACCCCATGACTTTGACAGGAGAGAAACTCATAATATGCCCCATATCTGTAGGTACATGTTACTATATTACCACAAACCAAAGTACAGCAGTGCCATAGCCAAATCAGTACATTAGAATGTCATAAATACATTCAACCTCCCTTAGACACAACTTGCATTTAATTGCAACATTTTTCAAAAAGTATGGTTCCGCATTTTCTGAGGAAGTTACTGGATAGGTCTAACAACATATAAGCACTTCTTATTTCCATTTCCTAAGATCTTGTGATTAAGTAAGTTGGCTGTTTTAATTTAAGATAGATGATCTAATCTGCATCACAGATCTTAGATGCAGGACCTCCAAAACAGTTTCATGTTCTGTTAGGCATATATGACAGTACTGAAGTCCAGCACTGTAAATTTAATTTCTCAAGACACACCTGAGAAATCACCCGACTCAACTCTCAAATGCCACCTACAGCTGCAATTTGCTTAGACCAGTGAATCCTGAACTTCATGGCTCTACAGCTGGCCAAGGCTAACATTTTGTTGGGGGAACCAAAATTTAGCTGAGGAGTGAAATGTTGGTTTGACAACACAGCAAATAAATAGCCAACAATGACGCCTATAAATGTTACAGCTCATGTTTTGTTTCTCACAGTACTGGACACCTCAACTAACTTATGGGGAGCTTTACTGAATCAAATCCAGATCAAAATCAGCTGATTCTGGAATTTCAACAGAATCAAAGAGACATAAATACAGTAAGCTTACATGTGCCAGAAATATCATCGAATCCATGGTGGCATTTCCATCAATATAGAAAGCACATTTTTAGCTTTGCAGCGAAAATGAACAACTAAAATTCGACTTATGGCACCAACACAGCCTGGTCATAATCTGGTTGTTCCCACTTAAAATCTGGGAACATAAAAGAAATATTCACTTTACATTTCTGTGGAATGAGCCAGATCTCTTATAAGGGGCTCATAGGAATTTATGCACTTAAGTAAACAGTAGGGATAAGGTATGGGTTTGTTGTCCTGCTCTATCCCCATTGTCAGTAGCTTTCAAATGCCTGCAGCACTCCAAATATGATGTAGGCTTCGCCCGTTCTGCAGAAATGTACCTGCAGAACTTCAAAGTTGATATGGGCTTGTCCCATTCTCCAAAAATGTGCTTGCAGCATTCTAAATATGATATGGGATTGGCCCATTCCTCAGAAATGCCTCGAGTCACAATCTCCGTCTTCAAGCGACGAAAAATCTGAGATGAGAATGTCCATGAGGATGTTTCCAAGTCTGACGTTGCCGAGGTGAAGTACCAATAAATACTGTTATGGTCCGTTGTCGTGGAAACGAGATAACGTCATGGAGGACGAAGTGTCTTCGTAACAAGGGAAACAACAATCGATAATATCCTTCAAAACCAACTAGGCATATCATCAACTCCATGGCCAGGTGAAAAAACTCCATATGTACTGGGCCATACCCTCAATGGTGGAATAATTCCGGTAGACAAGCCAGGCAAATAATGCCGCCATTAGGGATATTAATAGTCGAGATCTGCAATGAAAAGTAGCAGGAAAAAAATGAGTCTCATATGCAAGCTATTTATGACAAATTTGAGTCTCTCCAAACTCATACTCAACAACTTGACTGAGCTAGGGTAAGTTGTTTCGTGTCTTACAACCTTGAAACCATGTGGAATTTTTTTTATTCCTCATTCTACTGAAACCCAAAAGCAGAACTTTCATATTGATATAGTTCTAACTTTTGAAACACAATATGTTCCAGTGCACTACATTTGATCCCTTCTGTGTGTTTTGAATACAAGTTTGCTTTGAGTACATGATTTCACTGCAAGTTGAATGGAAGAAAGGAATCTTAGCCTTGCATAAGGAGATCCACTGGATTTTCTCCTATGCTTCAGACTTCTCACTGAACTGATATGACATGAAATGAAAATTTATGAAAAAACATTTTGGAGTATCTGAAATGTTGTACGTGAACCACTGTTAACTCATAAAATAAAAAGTAAAAATGAAAGTAAAACAATAAGCAGATGCCAACCTTTACAGTTAATGAAACAATACTATTGATGTTTTGGCAGTTACGTCCTCCTACGCAACAAAAATAAACATGTAGAACAAACAAACAATATTTTTACTAATTTTTATTCGCTTTTTATCGATATTTGTTTTTTCTATGTGTTTACTGCTGTTGCTGAAGGTGGCATTATCTGCTGAAAAGTTTATGCTGCTTCTTTGTTAATTTGTAAAGCTTAACATCTGCCTATACTTTACTTAACTTTGTGTCATTTCTTTGCTTTTGCATAAATCAAATATGAATCTTTGTTGGATATTTCATGTAAACAAGGTAAATCCATATACTATTCAACTCGTGTATTGTCCATGTGATGCAGCACACTTGTATCCTATACAGGAAACAGTAAGTTATCACATTGTTGGACCATAGGAGAAAACTTTTATGTAGACTATTTAGAATGAAAGTAAGGGAAGTAACTGATCAAAACCACCTTAGTATGCAACCAAAGGGAAGCCACTGTGTTAACATTACTTACGTGGAGTGAACAAAGGGAGACAAGAAGTTGGCGGCCGTGCTGACAAAAACAAGAACGACGGCAAGGAGGGCTAGCACCACGTTGATCAGTTTGGAGATGATGGTGCGGAACGTTGCATTCTCCACCATCTCCATAGACAGGATTTGTTGTTGTTGTTGCTGCTGTTCTAAACGAGAGATCTGGAGATGGAAGACGAAGATATTTTATTGCACATACCAGTCGTACCATGGTAACTGAAGACTTATTCCTCCAAAACTCATTAGTTGCCTTTTCACTGAAAAATGAGATAGTAATATATTAAAGATGCTATTCTGTATGAATTCATTCAACCCAACTCGAGCTTGATGTCTAGATTCCTCAAAGAGTTTTGTCATTTCAGAGTCAACACAAATGCGTTACAAGCATTAACCCTTAAATGATATCACTTTATTTACAAAATACTCAGTGTTCACATACTGAATTTTGAAAAAAACTCAATTCTCTTCAATTTGTGCTGTCTGTTACATGAATATAAAGCTTCTCCAAACAGGGCAAGTGCTCTGCAGGACATTAAATGCAACCAATAATAAATGTACAGGACAACAATTTTCTTGTGTAGTTTTATCACCTTTCACTTTCATCCCAAGTATGTTCATGTTCAATTCAAAGCTACAAATCCCTATGAAAATGTATATGACATGACACTAGTATTGCCGGCTACAATAGTGCACTGCACAACAGTTCTTTGTCCAAAACAACTCCACGGATATAAAACAAAGATGTAGGATGGGGAAACAAAAACTGGCAAACTGACAGGATGGATGGATGCTAGAAGAGACCAAACAGTAAAAAATTTGCTTTGTCTGGAGTTTACTGTGGCAAAAATTTGTAAGACGATCTTAGGTAGTAAAACCCTGTTTTGTCTAGAGTTATGTATGCCAGCGGCTATTGAAAGAAAGTTCTAAGGTGTTCTAAGGGAACTGTTTTAAAATAGCTCAAACAGGTGCCAGACATTTTTATCACATCTCAAGTTATCATCAGTAATAAAAATCTTCATGCTCTTAACATCACGATGTATAAAGCCTATGCAAACAGTAACTGATTCTTGACAAAAGTCTTAGTTATGGCCAGTTGGAATGAACAATCACCACCGTCTCTGTAAAATATTCCAGCTTTTTGAAGATATAAAAGTGGATAAAATTCCATTCCTAATGCACTGCCTGAAAACAAAACTGAAATTTGCACTGAAATAAACTAGTCTGATAAACTTTCAAACCCAGAACCTAAAATTCAAACACTGACGGAATACCACAAACAAAGCTTTAAGAAAATCAAGATAATGAGGATAAATCAATAAGATAAACAATTAGTTTTAAGGGCACGTGCGGCAGAACTAGGTCATTTTCATTAATAAAGGGAACTTTGTCATTTTGGGGTGAAAACTGGGTCAGGTAGGGCCAGTAAGGAAGATAAACGGGGATTTTTCGCAATTTTCTCCCTCCGCTGCAATGGAAACGCCAATTGTTTGGCCGCCATATTGGAAAATATGGATGACTTTTGCATAACTTTGAACCCTTCGATCTGGAGAACAATACATGGTAGGATGCTGGGTTTTTTTTCCATTTGAAAGATCACTTTATTGAAAATAGAATGTCACTGGCTTTTTTTTATTTCTTGGATAGTTTTTTTAAAATAATTTTCGTAAAAATGTTATAAAAAAACATTGAAAATTTTGAGAATTTTCAACTTTAAAAATTAAAAAAACCCCAAAACACAAGATATCGAAAAAAGCCCATGATATTCTCAAAATAGGGGCTTGGAGAGTTGCTATGCAAAATTTTATGTAAACTGGACCAGAAAAAAGTCAGATCAAAGGGATAGAGTGACGAAAACTGTGATTTTGAGCTAATTGACGATGAAGATTACCCAACAGATGCATTTGAGAAAGGGTGATCATTTCCTTTTGCATCAAAATACTTTTTTTGAGACAGGTATCATGAAAATAACTTCAAGATTCGATAAAGGACATGTCGCTGTTTAAGAAACTGCCTTAAACTCATTTTACACAATTTTACCCAATTTTACCTCTACAGGGTGCCGCACTTGCCCTTAATAAGGCAAAGAAAAACTTTTTGTCAGGACCATCAAGGGAAAAAAACATCACCTCCAAAAGGTATACACTATGCTCCAAACTCCATGCCCTTCACAGAAACATATCATAGTGGAAAGCAGGCTACTTTTCAAAACACTGATGCCCCGTTAACTGCTTTTGAATCTATTAAGGGATATTTTGGAATGTGTTCATTCCATTCTGATTATGTTGAACAGCGAATGTTACTGACTAAAGGTAGCTGTTCCCTTGAGAGTTGACAAAATAGGGTTTTACTCAATGCTCAGTGCTAGCAAATAGGGTACATGATTCTGCAGGAGTTCTGAGAGCTGTAGACGGCTGCGGGGAATCAACTGATACAAATTCTGCTGCTCTNAAAAATGGGTCACGTAGGGCCAGGAAGGAAGATAAACTGGGGTTTTTCGCAATTTCCTCCCTCCGTTGCTATGGAAACGCCAATTGTTTGGCCGCCATATTGGAAAATATGGATGACTTTTGCATAACTTTGAACCCTTCGATCTGGAGAACAATACATGGTAGGATGCTGGTTTTTTTTTCCATTTGAAATATCACTTTATTGAAAATAGAATGTCATGGGCTTTTTTTTATTTCTTGGATCGTTTTTTTAAAATAATTTTTTTAAAATGTTATAAAAACAACATTGAAAATTTTGAGAATTTTCAACTTTAAAAATTAAAAAACAAACCCAAAAACACAAGATATCGAAAAAAGCCCACAATATTCTCAAAACAGGGGCTTGGAGAGTTGTTATGCAAAATTTTATGTAAATTGGACCAGAAAAAATGAAAGAGTAAAGGGATAGAGTGACGAAAACTGTGATTTTGAGATAATTGACGATAAAGATTACCCGACAGATGCATTTGAGAAAAGGTGATCATTTCCTTTTGCATCAAAATACACTTTTTGAGACAAGTATCATGAAAATAACATCAGGATTCGATAAGAAACTGCCTTAAACTCATTTTACACAATTTTACCCAATTTTACCCCTACAGGCTGCCGCACTTGCCCTTAATAAGGCAAAGAAAAACTTTTGTCAGGACCATCAAGGGAAAAAAACATCGCCTCCAAAAGGTACACACTATGCTCCAAACTTCATGCCCTTCACAGAAACATATCATAGTGGAAAGCAGGCTACTTTCCAAAGCACTGATGCCCCGATAACTGCTTTTGAATCTATTAAGGGATATTTTGGAATGTGTTCATTCCATTTCTGATTATGTTGAACAGCGAATGTTATTGACTAAAGGTAGCTGTTCCCTTGAGAGTTGACAAAATAGGGTTTTACTCAATGCTCAGTGCTAGCAAATAGGGTACATGATTCTGCAGGAGTTCTGAGAGCTGTAGACGGCTGCGGGGAATCAACTGATACAAATTCTGCTGCTCTTGGATCTGAACATATTCCAAGTATCCGATCTAAGGGAGATGATGTACGCATGGGTAAGCCAATTTCTGTTTCCTTGTAAAATTCAAAATCAGTAGCTTAACAAACACATGAACATAATGAACTTTTAATGGGAAGTAGTGACAGAGAACTAAGTAGCGAAACTCAAGTCATAGAACAGCTACCAAACTTTATCCATCTAAGGATAATTAGGGTTTTGCCACAAGCTCCTAAAAATCTAATGAATGCCAACTTCTTTTTCTCGACATACAACCCTTCGCACTTTGTTGTGATTGAAAATTTGTGGGGACACGCAGAGGCAGTAAAGGTTACTCTCAAAGTGCCGATGATTAGTATCCATACATTACCAACAGTACCACAGAACTGAGAAATTCAGTGACTGATCTGACCTGCTATGGATAACATGTAAAAACAAAAGAGAGAGCAATGCTTGGACATGAGACTAACATACCTCATTACTATCATCTCTATAGCTGTAAGCCATCAAAATTTTATGAGTGATTCAGAGATATAGATAATATTTCACATAAATGGCCAGTGCTTGAATATGAGACCTATAATCCTCATGCCACCATTATCATGCTTTTCTCTCCCCTCCCCTCTCCGCAAACTTGCACTCACTCTAGTTGATGCGTTGTCCACCAAGTCGCTGAGATCTGTTGTCCTCTCATCAAGGCGATATTCGATCTTCTCCTCCATGGAAGACAGGTCTTGTTTGAGGTTCTGCATCTCATGCTGGTGCAACTCTGTGAGGTCGTTGAGCTGCTCCTCCAGACGTTCCACCCGGTACCGCTCATCGTCCAGCTGTGTTCGTAATACTGACACTTCCTGCTGCATTTGTGCCTGAGAAAAAAATTACAAAAATATTATGGAACCTCTGTATCTTGAACTGAGCTATTTGACACAATGATAAAATTCTAAAAGTTTGTGAAGTGTTTGTCAAACGTTGAAAAGGACACTTTAATATATCATATAATAAATCCTTCAAATGTTCATTAATTTTCTAATACATGGTGACCCTTCCTCAGGTTGAAGATATACTGAAGTTAATATCTTGAGCATATTCATCATCATCTGACCAGGTGGCCGGCCCACAGTACAGTTTACTGCATATCAAAATTTAAAATCTTCATGAATGAAAAAGAAACTGAGATAAAATTTTAAACTCATTTACAGACAGATATTATCTATAATTTTTGCACATGTCACTGATCTAGGCACTATACTTTTGTCACAGTGACAATATTAGAAACATGTGTCAAGAAATGCCATGCCAGTGCAAATATGTTAAATACATACTAGGCATGCAAGTTATTGTTTAATTTGTGTTTCTGAGCGTTAATCTACAAATGATCATAGTGCCGAAGTATTCTCTCAAAGTGGCATGAAAACTGGAAGTTCTCCATGAGAAAATCTACAAGATTTCAATTTTTTCCTGCCATACAGCTGTACCTATTAGGTTCCAGCTTTGTGACAGCACCAACAGTGCAAACCATATAAAATCTGGATATTTTTCTATAACAGTAATTTTCCAGGAGAAAATTATATATTTCAGGAGATTTCCAGAACGTTCTGGCTCAAAACAAATTCCAGGACAATTCCAGTAGAGCGAATGAATCCTGACATCTCCAGTGAATTCACCTTATAATCGTCAAACTCTTCCAGCAGTCTGGACAGGACATCACTGGTCTTCTGGGAAGACTGCCTGACCTCGCTGACATCACTCGTAATTGAGTCCAATATGGCAGGGTTCAAGGCCATAAGCTGCGTGGCCGCCTGTGCGCTATGGTGGGGGGAACTATGGGTAGCCTGAGGCCCCGAGCCTGACGTAATGCTTGAGTTCTCGTCATCGCTGGCATATTTGAAGCTGGTGGTGGGGGAAGATAAGAATCTGAATAGGAGAAATGACACATTGGCTACCGACAACAGAGATGCTACAGTCAAACCTGGGCTTGTGATCACCTGCCTAATGTGACCACCTGGTTTGGTGATCTCGTTTTAAGGGATGACCGTTCACATTTCCTATGTATTTGACCTCCATATTGATACTGTGTATTTAATGGGTCCATAGCCACTTTACAACATCCCAAAGATTATATAAAACAGATGAAAAAACGCGGTATTATATGACCTCCAATATGGCTAATCTAAATCTCTTAAGGGCCACTGCCTGAACAAGAGACATACAAAACCTCATGTCCTCTTTATTACGATTTTTTTCTCCTCTTTCCACTTTTTGCAGCCAAATCCTTCTAGTCTGTCTTTTTAATGAGCCCTGCCGCAATCCCCCTCCCTCCCTTCCCAGCCTGTGAGTGATATAATTTATAAACCAGAGAAAAAAGCTCGTTACAACTTGACTCAAAGAATCAACCTGCACAAGCAGATACCTGCCTAAAATGATTGCTTTAATAAGGAAGGAATGGTGGTTGCTATAGACAGGTTTCAAAGTACACCAGGAATCAACTGCAGATCACTCAATCACAACACCTTAAAAAAGTTTAAAAAGTAGCAAAGAAACGTCAAAAAGGAAACTTGAATACCTATTGTAGATAACAAAACACAGCATTCTATTATATGGAAAAACATTGTCATCAAAAGCCTTTAAAACACAAATAGATGGAACCTGGTAATATTAAAGCTGAGATTGCTGATGGTAAACACTGAACTAATAAAGATGGGATATAAGAAATAGACTAGGATGTTCATCTAAGTACTCTCTCACTGTCTTATGTAAAGGCAGGTGTGGGCATGAAACCAGATGCCATGTAGATCTAGATGTTATGGTACTGAGAGACCTCTACTTAAATTTTTGGAAGGATTTTTTCTCCTTTGGTAACTTTCAGAGAAGTCTGATGCTCTTTTACACCCTAATATATTCACATCTTCATTTTTTTTTGGATCTCTGTCTTTATCTCTGCAAAAAAAACTACATCTGAGCGTCTCTTTCCTCAGCTGCAGGACTAATACAGAGGCAAAGTACCGTTTTGTGTTCACCCGCCACCCATTTACAATCATAACATCTGAAATCTCAAAACATCACTGGAAATCTTTGATCTCTTTACTTTACTTCAGCTTACATAACAAACAATACAGGGTGACATCACAACTGAAAGTCAGATGATTTGAGATCTTCAGTGATGTTTTGGCATTACGGATGAATACAGATGGGTGTTGAACATAAAAAGGGCACCTTGCCCCTAAATCACCTTGCAATAATGAAACACAATATAATCATAATTATTGTTTTTTGTTGCTACACAGAAGTAGAAATCATTTTTCTTTTGTGTGTCTCATATAGACCAGAGATACTTACCTTGCTGGCAATGTTCCCCCAGACTTTCCGTCAGTCGTTGCCTCAACTGCTGCAGGGTCATCTAATTCTAGAGATGCGAGTAAATAAAGTTTAAAGAGGTCAAGGTTAGTAGAGTTAAATGGAAATACACCATGATCTCCACATTTAGCCTTCATACAACAAGTATACCTTGTTATTAAGTATGAGTCTTACATCTAGAGATTCGTTATTATAATATCATTTCACTATACCCTAATAATAATTACACTTCAATAGTAAACATACTGTCTCCATACACCAAGGGTACTCTTATTATTAAGGTTCAACATTGACAAAAATTGTGCTCATAATACAAAAAGAGGTTAAGGATAAGTATTTCAACATTGCAAGCTGAGCATTATTCAACACACCAGTTGCTACAGTTGTCAGTGTGTAAGTGCAACTGAGATCATTCATTAATGGTCAGTTTTTCCCTTTAACGGAAAGAGAATGTATGTATCCGGTCAAAATGAGGCTTATGTCACTGAACATGAAACTGAGATATCCGGCTAAACTTATGACCTGGCCCTTCTAATCTCAAATTGTTGTTGGTTGCAAAAATTGAAAAAAAAAAAAAAAAGGGGAAAAAAAAGTACTTTTTTTTACACAAAAGTTGTTGATTCTATGGGAAAGTAATAGATAACTGGGGGTAAATGTAAAGTGTTATAAGGTAGACCAGGTTACCTCCATTGTACAACACTGATCTTTGACTTTCTCTGATTTTTTTCTCATCACACATGGGTGACTCCTACATATCTTTATATGACTGTATGTTGAATCAAAAATTTGTTCCCTGACTAAAAGTGCTTACGCTATGCTAATATGTGATATCAATAGCTTGACATGCTCAATTAGTGACACAAGGCATCATCCTGACCCACTATAACACATCAGTTATATATAACCTTATGTGTCTATATGGACAATATTTGCTGAGTGAGGTTATCTTTTTTTTTTGCTTTGTTTGTATGTCTAATAAAGTTCATTAGTTTGTTATGTATATATTCATATTTCACCGTATCATGAGAAGGATCAGTGTATCTAACTGTTAACAGAGTGGACAGACAGATTTAGTTACAATCACATGCACTCGAACAAGCTTATTCAAAGACTACGCTAATATATTTCAATTAAGCATACTTCCTTATATCCACTGGCTACTGGACTGATTGTCTCTCCCAACACTTCAGGACTTGTGAAATGTTTCCACAACAGTGCTCGTTTCATTTACATTATTTGCACATTAAGCATGTTCAGGTGCATGTTAAGATGAGTGAGTATTTTAAAAGGATCATCACAGTCTACAGAACTACATAACTTTTGAAAAATTATGGCAACATAATAACACCACCTTATATGTATTGCCCTATCCATGAAATTTAAAAAATTTGCTGTTATTTTGTTAAAAATGCAGTGAAGTGGAATGTCAGATGACTTGTACAAGGTTTATGAATAGAATAGAACTGCATGAATACAAACATTTAGTGCATTTTAAATATGACAAAAAAAAATCAAATTAATTGGTGCACAAAATTTAAAAAAAAAAAAAAAAAGGTGGGCATATAAATAATAGTTGGTTTAGGAAAGCTAACATGCTGAAATTTGCTCATAATGGTGTTTCTGGCTTCGACAATACAAATTATAATGATACACATAAACAGTTATATGGAAAACAGTGCTAAAAGAATATGGTCTGGGAAAGCAACCAAGAAAATTGAGAAAATAGGAGGTAGGGGAAAGGAATGCACTCTTCTGAAGTAGTCAACTTCCAAATTTATGGCTTAAGCAAAACAGTAGTGTGATTGCATTAACAAATTTTGCTTCCAAAAGCAAAAATGCATCACCCAATAAAAGCCAATGTGACAAACCATAACATCTAGTCGTAGTCCTCTGACAATGGAAAAGCAGAAAGTGGAAATGATGGTTGTTGGAAATGACAGTTCTGGCTTGCAAGGCCTGGATGACCGTACACCCAAAATGACTGAGAATAGTCAATATGGGCTCACACACCCATGACCTGCTAATTCCCTACATATGACTTGTCCTGCATCCATCTGTTATCGACTGGTCCAAATCTTAACATTAGCGATTTCATTCTGAGAAGCTAAGAGACAAAAGAAACTTGTACTCAGGAGGCTGGGATTCAAAGGGTTAATAGTTATAGTCCTGCCTCCTACGACTGTCTTTAATGAAAATACATTTGTGTGGGTGTTCATAAAAGCTTGGCTTCAAGAAGCCCAGAAAAACTTGGTAAGAAAGTGCTCAGAAGGAAATATGAAGAATACGTTGCTGAGTACAGTTTTAGAAAGTAACTTTGAGATATGTGCCAGGAGTTAATTTGAGTCTTCTCCTACTGCAGGGGTTTTCAACTTTATTCGGGCTATTCAAAGCCACTAGAATGGGCTTGCCAACCAAGGTGTCCTTACAGCAACTGATAAAAGATTGGATTGAGAATGACAGATATATTGGCAAGCCTGGAAGATGTGGGGTAGGTGGTCACTGGGCTGAAAACCCCTGTTTCTACTGGAAAGGTTGGTGGTTAAGGCTATGTAAAGGAATTTACAAACCAAAATTGTGGGGGAAAAAAATCACAATACATACCTAGGCGGACATAGAACTTACTTAGCTGAGCGATGTTGTCTGCGCTGCCAAATTTGTTTTTGATCAGGTGGGCAAATTCTTTGGGTTTGGAGACTATTGTGCTGCAAGCAGAGTGAGAGAAAACATCAAAAAAATTAGTTACGACTTCTTTATAGGCATCAAGATCCATGTTCATTAAAAGAATTTTTAAAAAACAACAAAACTCTTTTCAATTCAGTTTCATTGCTGGAAAAGTATGTGCTGAGAAAGGCAAACTAAACATTTTCAAAAATCTGTCTTTGGTGATCTCAAATCTTGGAACACTTCTCCTTGGCAACCAGCAAGCAGATTATGATCTCAATGAAAACTCTTGTCTGTTGGTAGGAACCGATGAAGACATGGGCACAGGGATACATCAGGCTACATAAAAATACATCTCTAAATATGATCTCCCTGCAGAAAACACACAACACTGACATCTCAGCCACTTTACAGAACAAGATCATGCATGCGATTTCATAGTGCTGAGAAAAACTGCAATTTCATGAAATATATTGTGACTTTTAATGCACCATTTCATGTTCAACTGCTGAATTATAAATGAATCTGCAAACATATGATTACTTCTCACCATATTCTGTTGCAAGTAATGATAATCCTGGATAACCTATTCAGGTAAGATTTACCCACATAATCATTGCAAACAAGAATGAACGAGATAATCATATTTTTTTTTTCTGGGTATGCCAGATCCCTCCTCTTGTGCTCTCCTGTGGTCTGGTAAAACCTATTAAGTGTGCTTGACTCTTAACATTTTTGACAACCTTCTTTTTTCTTTTTTGTGTCCACTATTTTTCCACATCAGCTAAACTATCTCTTCCCTGCTAGGTTATTTCCATGCCTTTTAAAAATCAAAATAAATAAAATGGATTGAATTTTTTTTTTTAACTTGACTAGTAGAAAAGGTGTAATTTAGTGAGTCCACATTTGTGACTTAACACAATTTGGCGAAAATGTATTGATGACTGGAGAAATCTTCACACTCCTAAAATCAGGGATAACAAAAACGACGTTCCGTAGTTAGGATTATATTGATAGGAGCAAATCTTTTGTTCTGTTATGAAGAATGACAATAGCAAAGCCTGTGGCATTATTCACAACAAAAACTAACAATAACAACAACAATAACAACAACAACAATATGACAAACATTTCTACCACCACCGCCATTCAACTGTTACACATAAAATATATATCATGATGGAAGTATTTTCCTTTTTGAACAAGAATATATAAATCATCAATGAAAGCCAAGCTGGTATCTGCATATTACAGTACTGATCTTCATGAGTACAGTACTGATCTTCATGAGTACAGTACTGATCTTCACTGAGTACAGTACTGATCTCCACTGAGTACAGTACTGACCTTCACTGAGTACAGTACTGACCTTCACTGCGTACAGTACTGATCTTCACTGAGCACAGTACTGATCTTCACTGAGCACAGTACTGATCTTCACTGAGTACAGTACTGATCTTCACTGAGTACAGCACTGATCTTCATTGAGTACAGTACTGATCTTCACCGAGGACAGTACTGATCTTCACTGAGAACAAAACCGTGACAAATTTAGCAGACTGAAAGCCATTCACATCGCATCTCTTTTGAAAACATTCTGCTACTGATCTGGGATTTCAACAATATGGGACTTCCATGCCATCATGCATTAACTGGTTCATTCATATAATATGGTGTTTATGTGCTCAACTGCTTTGCGTGCGCGCTCGTATGCTCATGCATACATATCACCTGCAGCCAGCAAAGCTGCCCTGAAATGTACATCACGACTTTGGGGAGGGAAAAAAAAAAAAGAACTACAAGATAATGACCAGAACAACATCAAATGGTGAATCTCCTATGAACTATGATATTTTATAAGCTTTCAAATAAGAACATTAAAAAAAAACAACAAAAAAAACCAAGATGCCCTACATGTTTTGTGGCCCAAAAATGAAATCAGGGGACCACCTATGCCACAACTACAAGAAATGAAAAAGTATCTAATATTCTGCATTATGCAAAGCCTCTCCTAGGTAGCTACAGTCTCTAAGGTCCCGGATACCATAACAACTATTATCATTCACGTCTTACCTTTGTCACTTACTGATGAATAGTACAAGACATAATACCATAAGGCTCTCTCTTACTGAGAGCTCGGCTGAGCTAAGTCTACTCTATTTCCACGGTAGACTAAACATATATAAATAAGTTCCTAACACTTTGACACACAAATGAAGACGCACAAATGACTGTACCTCATTAATGTAAGATGTCTATAATAAATTCTAACTGCAATGATGATGATGAGGTTGATAACAATATGTAATAAAAATGATTCTTACAAACCCCTGTGTGAATTATGCTAATTTCTATGACTGAATTATTATGATTTAGTTTTCGAATCTTATATGATGTTGCTGTGGTGTTCTCAATTTGTGGAACACATGGTTCATCATTTGTTATTATCTGTTTTTCTTTTCTTTTTTATCATTTTTTCCACTCTTTCTCAATTGTTGCATATTATGTTGTTATGGGGTTGATTTCAGCGTGAACAAACACACTGAAACTGACTTATCATTTGCTTGGCTGGCTTCTCCAAGAGGCAGCCTGCCTAGAGGATTATGAAATACGTGTCCACTCATCAACCACTCAACCTATGATGAAGTTGCATGTATCTACAATGAATGAAGATGCCTATGTTTGATGGTGTAGGTAAAGATGTTTATGACGATGTAAATACGATGCGTATGATGAGATACAGTCTCAGAGCATGACATAATCAGTAACTACATGGATGAAAGCCTGTGATGGGAGGCCGCATTGCTCATCTGGTTTATACAAAAGGCTAAGGCATGCCGCAAGTCTACACAACATTTCGCCATTCACCATTCTTTACTAAATGCGAGGTGGTACTTTAGAAATGACTTCGATAATGAAACCGTATGAAAATGATGACTGATACTAAAGTCAAGACACAAGTGTAGCCTCCAAAGACTGAAACAGTTGCCTGACGGGTATATTTTCCTTTGAAGATCTATTGCTTAGCTCTCTGAATGAGGAAGTATTCTTGCCTATACACCGGAACTCGAACTCGGATCTAACGGTGGCATCAACAGGACATGGGGTGTTTTGCTGTTATACCCGAATTCCCGCTGGGAGCGAGATCATTTTTATAACAATGAAAATAAAATGGGCGGGGGGTGGGAGGAGGGGGAGAAGTTTCTGTAAAGAAGTATGTCTCTCTTGAATGTGATTGGAAGATAAACAGAAAAGGGAGAGGAGAGATATACATTTTTTTCTATTCTATGTGTCCAAAGGTATGTAAAATAGATCTATTGTAACTGATGAACTTTGAAAGAAGATGACTATAAGAATAAAAAAATTAGTATGGAAATTCAGCCACAGTATCTTTAATGCGCTCCTGAAGTCAGTTGACGAAGAGAACAAGAAAGCAACATAATGAAAAGGTCAGCTGGCTATACGATCAGATTTTACAACAGATTTTTCCCACTTTTATTTCAGCACTAGCGGACAACATAACAACATAGTGACTGCATGCAATTTCCCTGCTGACCAGGACACCCTCCTGCCGATAGATACATGTATGTATACTCTTAACAGTTCAGGGGAGAGTATTTGTACTAATCTACGNTTTCCATAATCATCACAGATGCCGCCCACTTGACACCAGTCCTGTGATATCCTATCGTTCAGAACTTATTTATTTTGCCAGTTATGAAATTTGCTGTAACCTGCAGGTACCCGCTTAACCCTTTCGCTACTTATGTCGTACATGTGCGTCCTTATACTTTGGTACACACAGCTCTGAGTGGTACCAGTACGTCCCGGAAGCATTCCTGTGTCGTATCCGACGTACTCGTACGTCATATTTCCTATAAAATGAATAATTCCTACTTGTAGGTGAATGAATTCATGGCAATCTGGCGACACAGGTGCTTGAAAAACGTAACGCACGCAAAAATTAAGAGCCAGAAAATAATCGTGAGTCACCTTTTTCAGGGACATTATTATATTAGTAGTATGATTATGTATAATGCAACGACAACTATCTATATTTCGACTGTTTACTGTTTAAGAGGCTTGAAGCAAATTAAAAATTTCTAGGTGAATTACTGGAGCTAATCCGCTGAAGAGGGTAGTTTGAAACATATCCAAAATTGCGGGGATTAACCAAAAAAACAACAAAAAAAACCCACCAAAAAACCAGCACATTTTGCAACAGTGGCATCCATAGTGGTCCTCCCTCTCTGGACATATGCTATGCTCTCATCACGATAATAACATTCTACACCAGCGTAAGTGCACGCAGAGATGATCAGCCACTTACGATAATATCCAGAAGCTCATGCAACACACTGTGCCTAAGTCATACATCATGATCAGTTTCCAGGAAACCACTCACAGTGGGAGCCAAAGCCATTCAGCTAGAGCTAGTACAACCAAGACGCTTGCATCGCCGCAAAAGCTTTGGACTAAGGAAGGCTATCATACCCACGGCCACACCCTACTTGTGCCAGTCTTTTCATCAAATCGGCTTGCTCTTCAAAGTAGTCATGATATCAACAACTTCATCTTTGCATTTTTTTTTAGCTCATATCATGATATATTTGAGGTCTGTAGTTTCATGATACTTACAAACTTTCATATTTCATGCCTAAGTGTCTTAACCAGTAGATAATAAATAGCTGTGTAGACAAATTAGAAACATTTTGTTTTTCTTTTTGAGACTTTGTTGAGGTCCAGCTTTTCCTAATGGAAATGATTCTGTAAAGTCTTCTGGTTTGCAATCTTTCATTCCTTTCAAAAAAAAAAAGAAAATCTGAAACTGAAATTGCCATTTCTTGAAAGTCATTGTGGCGTTCTGAAGTAGAAAAAGAAATAATTTAAAAAGTGCCCACGGTGTGAACAAATTACGCCGATGTTAGTTCCCTGCTACTGAGAAAAATTCAACATAAAATGTTAGATTCGAAAAACCCTTTCAACTATTCATGATTTTATGGTTCTAAGATTTATCCACAATAGGCTGACCGAAGAACGACCCAAATGGCTACAGTTACACATATTTTCCTTTTCAACAAAAGAAACTTCACAGCCAAGCAGGATTTCATGAAGATCTTGTTACTTATTAAAAATGGACTTCGCGCAACCACTGGCACTGCATTCATGAAACTGCCTCCATGGCATTTATTTTTCTCCTCCAACAATCTTACACAATCAAATTGACCTTTAAAAGATCAGCGAATATGTAGCCAAGAATATTTTTTCTATTTTTTTTTTCCCTAGCCACTGATGTAAACCTGTAAAGTTCAGTTTGGCATCTGAAATACATCAAGTTGCCTTGAAGGTTTTTCTTATCCCAAAAAGCCTTCATAACAAATGAATTGATCTGCAACAAAAGGGAGCTAATGAATACATCAGAATAATTTTTTTTTTTTTTAATGTAGTTCGTAAATGCAGCTCTGCAAAGCTAAACTGGTAATTTCTGCCAACGATTTTCTCTTCCACCCTTTATATCGGACTTTAAACGGTTGTATATTAAAGATGTGCGTTAGCCAAGCCTGATTTGATGAAAATCCTGAACAATGCCCTGAAAAATTACACACAAGGCCGTAGAAGGGAGCCGACTACAATAGTGAACATGGGCAAACTAACACCGGGAGGACAGAATGAAAACAAAGAGCACTCACTCCTTGGCGCCTATCACCCCTTCCACCACATCTCTGTGGGTGAAAATAACATATAGTCCTAAGTACAGTATAACGGGTAGATGCACCTATCACCCCTTCCACCACATCTCTGTGGGTGAAAACAACATATTGTCCTAAGTACAGTATAACGGATAGATGCACCTATCACCCCTTCCACCACATCTCTATGGGTGAAAACAACACATATTCCTAAGTACAATATAACGGATAGATGCATCTATCACCCCTTCCACCACATATCTGTGGGCGAAAACAACATATAATCCTAAGTACAATATAACGGGTACATGCACCTGTCACCACTTCCAGTATCCTAGGTAATAGTATAACTCAAAGAGGCGCCTATGACCTCCACACAATGATCCAAAGCCCAACTGCAATAGTCGTCTTTCACCCATTGTGTATCCTGGGTATAATTGCAAGAGGCACCAGTCATCCCTTCTGTTATCCCAATATACCCTATCATAACATATAAAGGTGCCACACACCCCTTCCATTATCCTTAGTATACCAGTGGACATGCCTATCGCCAGTTCCATTATCCATATTATAACAGGCAGAGGTGCTGAGAATCCCTTCCATTATCCTATTATAACAGATAGAGGTACCATACACCCCTTCCTTTATCCTACGTATAACAGGGAACATGCCTATCACCAGTTCCATTATCCCATTATAACAGATAGAGGTGCCAAACAGCTCTTCCATTATCTTAAGTATAACAGAGCAGACGCTTCTCACCAGCTTCATTATTCTAAGTACAATAAAGACAGGCGCCTTTCATCCTTTCCATGATTTTGGGTACAACTGCAAAATATACCTGTCACCCTTTCCATTATCATAGGTGCACCTGGAAGAGGCACGTTTCACCTTTTACATTATCCTAGGTACAACGAAAAGGGGACGCGTATCACCTCCACCATTTATCCTAAGCACAACATAGAGGCGAGTATCATCCCTTCAATTTCCTAGGCACAATAGCAGGAGGAGCATTAGAATCTACTCCATATCCTATGTACAACTGAATGAGGTGTCATTCACTCTTTCCAAAACATCTATTAAGGGCGAGATCAATACCTTATCCTAAATGTGGCAGGAAGGGGGCTTTGCTAATCTACTTGTTTTCATGTAATATTCCATGTAATACTACACCATAATGGTAGCTTGGTGGTGTAGGATTACTAGATCTTCATAGTACCATTATGACAAAGTAAGATAAAAGACAAAGGAGAAACAAAAAAGTCACAAGTAAACAAGAAAAATCACAAAAAAATGTGTTTCAAATATTTCATCAAAAATATATAGTGGAACCCTGTTAAGACAACCACTGTTTAACACAATTCCTTCCTAAACACAGTCTCAGTCAAAAGTCACAAAAGTTTGTTCCTTATAAACGGACCAAAAAAAAAAACCACAACTCAGGATGACGCAAAACTTCTAATACACGATCACACAGTGCCTTGGTCAAAAGGGTGGGCCTATTTTCGGGGTTCTACTATACAAATGTGATCAGGTTTGCTTGTGAAAGAAATGCAATTTACAACAAAGTCTTGAATTTTGAAGCTAAGATATCCTTTGATTACTTCTAACCTTAAACATACGTCAGCTCAAACAAACTAAAACACTTTCACCATCAGTATCATGGATAGGTAACTTTTGTTTTGTGTTGATAAGCCTTAAACAGTTTCAACACAAATTAACTAAACAGCGTCGCTGGGTGGATTAGGTAAGCACATTTCACCTTATCCAGGCGAAGACTAACTGATAATGTAAACAAAGTAAATTTGTGGAGCAAAACAAAAAAGACAGTGGAGAACGCAACAACATAATCTTCAAGTTAATATGCTGGTGGTGTAAAACTCTTGTTTTGAAGCGAACACAAAATAATGAAAACAATAACACAACAACCAAGTTAAATAAAAAAACAAAAAACCGTAAACTGATAATACAAATAAATAAATAAATAAATAAATAAACAAATAAATTTTAAAAAGACCTTTTCCTCCCTAAAATCCAAAGGTAAATAATAATCCAAAAAGAAATAAAGGAGTTCTAGCATGTTTTCAAACTGAAGATTCGTTGGCTTAGTACTAACACAATATTTATATTTCCATCATCCCATCTAAATATGAGCTCCATATTTATATTGCTTCAAATGCTAAAAACCATAATTCAGTTATTATTATTATCATTATTATTACTATTATTATTATTAATGGTGAAATTTGGTAAAGACAACAAAACCAAAACTGGGGTCAATAACGGTGTAAATTCCAAATCAAGAACCATAACTCTGCTGTTAGTCTTTTGTGTTTCGACACTCACTTTTTCGCTCCCTTGACCCCATCTCTTAAATGCAATCTTCTGAAAGCATCAAAATAAGCAAAGCTGGTGGGATGGGAGGCGTATACCAAAAAAAACAACAACAACCTCATCAACTCAAATTTAATCATTAAATGTGTCACTGTTTTCTCATCAGAATTCTCTTAATTCGACTTCCAAGCCACTTTTTCTGCATTACACTTTACTGCGATTAAGAGAAGGAAGCGATAATGATGTACGTAATTGGCTGTTCTCTGACAAGTATTGTGATTAACCATTAGGTGCCATTAAGAAGACCGTATTTAAGCCAAGTCAATCAAATTAAAATCTGATTTCTTTTTCCTCTTTCCTTTCTTTTTGCCAGCATTTAAATCAGTTTCCCAGAGGATTTCAGAGCCACACTGCATCGAATGCAAGGGTGTTAATGTTTCTTATATGACAGGGGCCTTTACGGGCATGGAACATTCCTTGCAATAACTTTAGCTCCATATCAGCGCTTGTCCAGTCCAATTTCTGAAACGTGAAGGAAGTGAGATGTGGGCGCTATTTTTTTTTTTTTTCAATTTCAGCTTCCATTTTTTTTGGATGCAACGCACTGTTTTAACTTCGCCCATTTCGGAGCTGAGATAGAGAATTCGAAAACCCTTGACGGATAACGAGTGAAAAAGCACTGGTGCAAGCTGTTCCTGCGTAGGAAGCAAAGGGACGGAACTGACTTCGAAAGAGAAAAAAGGCGTTATGAAGATAGCTAATAATGATACCAAAGCATGTTAACCCTCTAAGACCCAAGAGTGAAAATATTGTTAGAAAATGTATTTTTATATGTACTGAGTAAAGAGTGCACATGACTTTGTTTAATATAATATTAGAGACAAACGTTTAAAAATCTAAGCACGATTATCATTCTGTGGTCACAGAGGCCATATTATTATTATACGAGTATAGTATTGTATTTTGGTTCTTTGAGGACTACCTTTTATCATAATTAAATATATTCTCCAAACTCATGTGCCAAATATGGAACAGTAGGCCCTAGAGGGTTAATCCGTATTCTGATTCAAAGGATGCTTTTAATTCTCATCTCTTATTCAAGCCCATCTTCCGTCAAAAGGCAGTACTAGGTCTAGACGTCTAGTTCTAATAAACCAATCTGAATTAGTCAAGTCCAAGAAGGCTCACTTCCGCTCTAAGCACAATGTAAATGGCAAGTAATGTGACTGCGTCATCAAATCTCGCTTACGAAACGAAAATATCTATCAGCTCATAAAAACCTGTGTAACAGAGAAAATCAGCCAATCGTTCACTCTGGAACTCGGAGACGTAGAAAGCGGAAAAGTAATGATTGCTAAAATTGTTGTTTTGCGATGTCCGGATGACCGTACATGCGTGTTAACAACTGCACGTGTGATCTTTAAAAACTTTGTGTTGGCATTTTGTTTATCTTCTAAGAAAAAACACTGACACATTTAGGAGAGAGTTTTCTTGAGCTTCCTGACAAATTCTTCATTACCCTGCTGGCTGTTCATGTAAGAATCACTTTTTCTGTCAGACATTTCTTATCCTCTAGCCATTTCCCGTTCTCTCAAGCAGAAAACTAAGAGCAGGCAGCGTAAAAAGAAAGTAAAATGCATGATAAAAGAAGAAACCAGTGCGTAGGAGGGGCTGTGGGTGGGAAAAGCCCAGCTAATGATTGAATGACTTCTATTTAACCCCTTAAAAGCCAGTAACAACACATTAATTCAAACGTAATGCAAATTTAAAGCCTGCAGCAAACATAATTTTGAACACCACTATTGTTTTTTTTCATTAAAGGGAGTGTTTCATTGACAGAACAATGGAACAATCACTAGAAAAATGTTTCTCAGTTAACTTTTTGTAATGAAGAGCTTATTCAGCATTACATAGTTCACGATTTCTGCGAAAATTTCATGTTTTCATAGTTCTGCCATGATCTCTGTTTTAAATGTGTGAAATGAGAGAATATCTTGCACACCGATTAAGGCAAATGCAGCAAACAAACAAACAAAAAAAAAACAAAGTGTGAATCTAGATGCGATTCACTGATGAGGAATGAAAATAAGAAATCTTTTAAGCTCTTTCCAAATATCAGATCGACGCTAACATTCTTCACTGAGCACACAGGCAAGATATGATTATCTTCACCAATGGATAATTACTGTTCCCTCCTACATCGCTAAGATGTCTACACTGCACAGTGTCATGATAATTTTCCTAACTAGACCAGCACAGGCAGAATTAACACATTTTTATAACATTCTCTGGCACTATATCCATGCACCTTACATGGGGTGCTTTTGG